>JAQPPZ010014703.1:0-92718 GCA_028583015.1 Wollemia nobilis
CCTAATTTTTCTAAACCTTTTGTAATTGAAAGTGATGCTTCTGGCAATGGCATTGGTGCAATGTTAATGCAGGAAGGGTGCCCTTTGGCTTTCACTAGTAAAGCGCTCTCTAGCTGCAATCTAGGTAAATCCACTAATTCTAAGGAAATGCTTGCCATTTTGCATGCAATCACTCATTGGTGACCTTATCTCATTGGGCATCACTTCTCCATTAAAATTGACCATCAAAGTCTCAAATATTTCTTGGAGCAATGAGTCACCACCCCCGAACAACAAAAGTGGGTCTCTAAGCTCATGGACTATGATTATGATATTACTTATAAAAAGGGAAAAGAAAATATTGTGTTGAATGCCCTCTCTCATCAATTTGAGGCTAATAACATGCTCAATGCCATTTCTTCACCCATTCCCCAATGGATAACTTCTCTTCGGGAGGAGGTGCTTAAGGATCCAAGCTTGCAAAATCTAGTTTCATCCCTTCAAACAGAGTCTACTTCATGTCCAGGCTACATTTGGGATGGACAGGATTTATGCTACCATCAATGCCTAGTTGTTCCTCACACATCCCCACTTAGAGAACTTCTCATGAAGGAAATGCATGCTTCCCCCACGGTAGGCCATTCAATATTGCTCAAAACATATGAACGAATCAAGCATACCTTTTCTTGGAAAGGTATGAAAAAGGACATCCAAAATTTTGTAGCATCATGTGACACTTGTCAATGAATGAAGGGTGAAACGGTGCATTCTCCAAGTACTCTGCAACCATTGCCAATTCCTAACCAATTTTGGACAAATATCTCCATGGATTTTATTGAAGGACTACCCAAGTCTGGAGGCAAATCAATTATTTTCATGGTAGTGGATCATATTTTGAAGTATGTTCATTTTTTTTCCCTCTCCCATACTTACACGACTTCTACTGTTGCCCAAATTTTTCTAGATTCCATATTCTAACTTCATGGCATGCCCACATCCATTGTGTCTGATCGTGACCATACATTCACTAGTAAATTTTGGTAAGAATTGTTTAAGTTACAAGGAACTCAGCTCAAGATGAGCTCAGATTACCATCCACAAACGGATGGTCAGACTGAGATTGTCAAAAAAAAATTGGAGACCTACCTTCATTGTTTTGCATATGATCATCCTACGCAATGGGTGGAGTGGCTTCCCTTGGTTGAGTGGTGGTATAATACTTCTTATCACATGAAAACCAAAGTCACCCCTTTTGAAGCTATTTATGGTCGACCTCCATGCATGCCCTCTTCCTACATTCCTGGTAGCTCTAAGGTCTATGCAGTCGACACTACACTCAACCAACATGCTAAAATCCTCTGTTAGTTGAAGATAAATTTAGAAGCGGCCTAGAACTAGATGCATCAATAAGCTGATCAACATAATTTTGATCGTAGCTTTGATGTTGGTGATATGGTCTTCCTTCGCTTGCAGCCATACAAACAATCATCCCTCCAACTCCGTAGATGCTAGAAAATTACAGCCAAGTACTATGGTCCCTATCAGGTTTTATAGCGGATTGGTGCCACAACCTACAAATTGGCCCTCCCATCGACATCCAAGATCCACCCTATTTTTCATGTATCCTCTCTCAAGAAGGTTGTGGAAAATCAGGTATAGGTTCAATCTATCCTTCCTGAATTGGATGAAGAAGGTTCTCTCTTGCTTGAGCCAGAATAATTATTAGATTTTTGGATGTGCACACTTTGCAACTAAGACATTACTAAGGTCCTTGTTCAGTGTTGGGATCTGCAACTCGAAGATGCTACATGGGAGTTCCTCCACCAGCTCTAGCACTAGTTTACTCATCAATAGCTTTGAGGACAACTTTTTTTAAGGGGTTGGACATGTTAGGAACCTATCCTAATGTTACTATGTAATAAACCCCTTCTTTCCTAAATGGGAACCCCCACTTGCATGTGGATGGGACCCCTTGAGAATTAGGGTTAGGGTTAGTTGATTTTCCTAAATGGGAACCCCCACTTGCATGTGGATGGGACCCCTTCAACATTAGGGTTAGGGTTAGTTTGAATCTATAAAAATATCAATGTAACAAAGGATGACATCTTTTGAATATCAATACATTGGAGCTTTGCTTCTAAGGAGGTTTCCCCTCGAAGAGGCCTGTGATTTAGATCCATTTCATGAGATTGTTCAAGTTGCAATTACTTTCTATTCTATTATTTGATGCATTTCTGTTATTTCGTGGTATTTTGCATATTTTCCATAGTAGGTTCCTAACATAAACCTTATAAAAATCACCTTATAGCTCCTTTTATATTTTAATAAAGCAAGTAAATAACCTTAGTAATATGGGTGCACAATATACCTTAGTATGGGATTCCTTCAACATATCTTTTGCAACACTATATTCACTGTCCAATGTTCCTTGAATGGGCATTGATATTGCTTGGTGTCATTGAGCATTTAATGCTCCTTCGTTAATGGATGCTTTGTCTGAATCTTGCACCTCCTTGTGTGGAATTTTGACCTCGTTGGGTGTCTAATAATGGTCCTAAATATTTGTTTTTTGAATGCACTATTACATAGTTATTGCTATGAACGTGCTTCCACACCTGGCATGCTTTATTGCGTGCCTTGCTTTTTCTTCATCCTTAATCTTCCTCCAAGTTGGATGCTTTAAATAGAATATATTCCTTCCAAATTTGGACAAGTGTCACATGGAAGTTAAAATGAATATAGGCATTGAGATTCTTTCAATTTTTGTTCCTTTGTACAATTAATACTTAGATAAGTAACCTCCCCAATGATTTTTTAACTCCTCAAGGTAGGTGCTAGATTATTCCTTGAGCGTTGAGGAATGAGATGGCGCTTAGAGTGTTTGTGCCAAGTGGCACTCATGGTATTTACATGTAAATATTTTATTTAACACTCCAAGGATGAACATTATAACCTTCCTTCCTTTGAATTATTTGTTGGCTTGCTTCATTTATTGGATAATAAGCAATCTTTCTTTTTGCATGTTGTTTTGATGAAGATGATGGGTGGCTTCATTTGTGATACTTCTAGGTTCTATGGAGCTCTGAATAGCAATCTTATGGCTAATTTGATTGCTTCTTCTATGTGGATGCTATCTCCAAGCCATGGCCTTGGGTATAGCATTTTTTCTCTTGTTCTCTTATGCTTTTAATGTGTTGATTGTGTGCTACTTTTATAATGTAGATAATGCCTTTGTAATAGTTCCTTGTACTTGGCTTAATAATGTTATCCTATCCATGTTGGTAGATATCAGTTCATAATAGTCATATTGTGTTGACTTTAATGTTGCAGGTGAATGCTTGCTTTTGGGTGTTTGATTTGATGTGAAGCAATGGTGTCTTTAGGCTCCTTGAGTCTTGAGCAATATGAGCTCTTCGATGGCTCTCTTACTTGCTTAAAATCTACCCTTATGCCTATTGATATTATGATCGTTTTTATTCCTTTAATATAATATCTTTTATCCTTCTTGAAGGAAAAATAGTGGTGCTTGTAATAGTTGGATTTTGTACCAATATAACGAACTGAATGTCTCCCTTTTGGAAATGCTCTTTGGATTTTTTTGAGGCGATTCCTTGAGAAAAGTATTGATTCCTTCACTAATTCTTTTTTGACAATTAATGTCTAAATTTTTCACTTGGATAATTTAGTAACAATGAATCCAAGCTAATGCACATAATATACCCCCTTTTTGAAGTAGAAATATTGCAATTACACTTTTAATGAAAACCTTAGGGTACTATTGGATATTCAAAATCCAACTTGATTTTACCCCAAATTTTTGAATTTTTTGTGTCCTTTGGTATTTTTCAAACCACCTTGAGTCCTTTCCAATTATTGCAAATTTTTGGTTCTTTTGAAGTCCTATTTCACCCTCCAAGAGCAATACAAGTTTTTATCTCACCAAGTTCAGGCCTTTGTTTTGGTTTTCCTAAGGTATTTTTATCAGTAAATGTTTGACCCAAATAAGTTTGATGTAGGGGCCTATCTTTCGGAGGGCATAACTTTTGATCCGACCATTGGATCAGCTTGAAATATCATGTGGAGCTAGATAGAGAGGAGGAAAATATGTGTGCTAAGTAAAATTTGTGGATAGGGTGTTTTTTAAAGGCTTTTATCGGGCCCTAATTCCTTCATCTAGTGCCCCAAAAATGGATTTTAGTATTTTTTTAGAATTTTGAAAAAATGAATTTTTGGAATTTAATTTTTTTTAGACATGTGTACGTGTTGAGATTTTCTAGAAGGCTTAATATGGGTGATCTAATAATGTGTGTTAATTTTGAGGCTCATCCAAGTTTTTTGGCAACTTACAAAAAATATGGTAGTTTTTGGTCGAAAATGGCAAATTTTCTAAAAATAGTAATTTCTTATCTTTAGGGCTTTAAGATGTAGGGTTTTATTTTAGGGTTCCTCACATTTTAAAATGGGGGAGAAACCCTAAACCCTAAACCTCAAATAAAATAAAATATACATCCTAAACCTTAAAACTGTAAACCCTAAACTCAAAACCCTAAACCCTAAACCTTAAACTCAAAACCCTAAACCCTAAAAAAATAAAAAATAAAAAGAAAATGAAGGTGATGGAGATAGTGGCTATTATGGATCATTTTAAGTTATGGGCCATCATCGAGGTAGTTACAATTTTTGCAATTATGGACCAAGTGATCAAGCTATTTAAGAGAGTTGTTGCAACAAGAAACATCATCAAGTTTTTGCACAATAATTTTGCAAGAGGTATACCAGTGTGCCCATACTTGTCGATTGTATTTTTATTTGTGTCTTGTCTAGTCACCCATTTTTCTTCCCCATTATTATGTAGGTTTTGTTGAGGAGGTACCTAGTTTACTGAGATCATTTTTAGTGGTTGGGGTTGGAAGCTAGGAGGCTCTTTGTTACATCATTTGAACAAAGAGTTGCAATTCTCTATTGCATCATTTGAATGAAGAATTTGTTTTACTGGTTTAGTGAGATTTTGTTATTCTAATTAGACTCCCATTGTAATTATCTATTGTTTAACGCAATCATATTTTATCCTTTTAGCAATTCTATGTACAATTTTATGTGTTCTCCCATTTACATGTTACATCATTTGAATGTGTAAGTGGCATCTTCTTTCGCTGACATGTTGAATCATTTCTGTTACATTATTTGACTGGATGTGATCAACTCAGTTATATCTTCTCTTATTTTTATCTTCATCATATTTTAAGTTTGGCTACAATTACCCAATGGATAAGGCACCTGTCTACAGATTGAAGCACTAGCTGGGAGTTACTTTCAAACTTGGTCAAATTTTATGTTGTAGTTTTATTTCATTTTAGCTGAGCATGAGCATATAAGAAATATTGTAGGCTCACATTCGAGGTTTCCTTACCCTACTCGGTCTGTCTAGAGTATTGGGATAATATTTTCCTAAGTTAAAGAGGTGGATCCACTAGAATCCACAGTGCTGATTGGATCAGGAAAGTCTTGCAGTGTGACAAATCTATTAAGGATGCAAGAATTTTCCCTAAAAAATTTTGGTACCATTATCAGGGAAGACTCAATACAATTTTCAGTTTATTTTTCTCATAGTCTTTCCTGGAGTGAAATTTGTGAGAATTGAGTGAACATCAGGCTAAGCAATCTTGGCTCAAGTATTACTTAATATCTTGCTCTTTCTTTGCACATCTATGCTGGTGACTCCGAATGAAATAAAAAATTAAAAAAAAAAAGGAGTTGGATCTGGCATCTATAATAAGTGGTAAAGAAGTGCTTGCTGGAGTGCCAAATCCTGAGGTATTATTTAAGTCACAGAAAATCTTCAAGTCCAATTTTTCTTTCTAGTCCAAATCTTGGTTTGGATCAATCTTCTCTTGTTGTAAACCAAGTACCTATAGTGAATCAACCTATAGTGAGTATGGCAGCTCCTAATGCAAATCAAAATGTTAATGTAAATCAAAATGTCAATAAAAGTGCTAATGCTAATGTTAATCAGTGGAGGACCAACATATATAGAGCTCTTGGTTTATCAACTTACCACTTGCATACTCAATGTACACTTGACTCTAAGACACTTGTCCACATGACTCTTGCACTTCTACATGCACTCCTAATCTAAGACAATTGTGCACATATTCACATTACATATTTGCATTCTTACATACAAGACATGTTCACATTCTCTCAATATACACTTGCACTCTGACTTACATGACACTTGTATGTTTTCTACACATTAACACTTACATAAAAGAAGAAATACAACTTATATCCTAAACTATAGATTCAACCTTAATCTATTATATATTTACAAATATACCACGAAGGCAACATGGGAGTATGTTAGCATATACCAACTAATAAATCTCAACTCCTCCTTGTGTTACATTATTTGGTTATTGAACACTTTAGTCTTCAATCTTGGTCTTTAATATTCAAGCGACCTTGCATTGTTTCTAAACCTCTGATTGATATTCGTCTTTAGCTTATTTGAGTTCAACTTTGTATTCTTCTTTATCTTCATTCTTTAGATTCTTTGGTTCTTCAATCTTTGTATCTTCTTGATTTGGATCACAAACTTCTTGAACTTATTTTTTCAACTTTTCATATATGGCCCATTCTTGATTACTCTGTAATATAATTTGTGACCATAATTGATCCATTTTTCTTTACCTTGTTTTCTAAACATTTTATTATAAAAATATTTTCCTTCCTATTTTTCAAAAATTGAACACTTCACTCTATTGTTAGAAGATGCTTCAGAAATAAGTTTTTCAAAAATATTTCCTAATCCAGATAATAGTACACTTTCAAATCTTTCACAATACCTTTATTTGTACCAACAAAATATTGGAGAATGGACTTTTCTTCCATAATATTTGCATGGATAAATATTCCAATAATTAGTTTTTCATGACCAATTCTATTACAATAATTGCACTTGTATTGTTTTCTTCATTTTCTTCCTCGTTAGTGCTACAAGTTCTTTTTTTTCCTTAAGAAAATAATATAGCCATATTATGCACAACCAAGGCTACTCCTTTATTTTTTTAATGAATAAGTTACAAGTTTTATAGTCTATGACCTTCTGAGTAGATATAGATTTTGTAATAGAATCTATTTTTGATGTTCTATCAAATTGATATTTAGTAGCAACAAGATCTAATTTTGAGTTCTCAAGAGTATTTAGTGATCTTGTTATTTTTTCTTTTTATCAAGATCATCTATCAAATTTTGAAAATAAAGTTTTAATTTGTTCACTATTTCTTCACTATCTCCATTGAATGCATTTCTAATAATTTCTTCCATGATATAAATCAATTCAATGATTTATTTCCTTTGAAGTAGTAGGCCTTATAATTCCCTAATTCAAAATATAACTCAAATATACATTTTCTAAACCTTTAAAGTTGAAAACCTTTTAACTCTAGAATATTTTAAATTTATAAAATTTTCAAAACTTCTAATATTTTTAATTCTTATAAAAAATAAAACCTTTAAAAATAATATTTCTATCTAAAAAACCTTAAAATAACATATAATGTTTCGAATAAACTAATTAATGTAGAACACCTTATCACTCCACACTATTTAAAAAAAAAAAATCTACTAGATAATAAGGGGTTGTACTCTGGTCCTCCACCCTTGAAAAATTACAACTCTCTTCTTTCGAGCTTGAGAGTTTCTAAATAAATACACTTCTCATCTCAATTGAGATGCTATATCTAGAAACCTACATCATTTTACATAAAATGTCTAAATTCTTGATTTTCATTTTCTGGATCTTTTCAATTTTTTGTATGAATACAATTATTCCAAAATTTAGCATCTTTCTTGATATTTTTCTATAGAATCCTTCACAATACCAAAACTTCACCTCTACTATCTATGCCTTGCATCTTAGTAGAATAATATTTCTAAAATATCATACTATTATAGTTTGCTTTACCAAATTTAGATTGCTAGTTTCCATCCTGAAACACAAGTGCAACCACAAAAATTATAATAAATAATAGTCTAGAATAGATTACTGCATGCCTTGCTTTTTCTTGTTCTCACATGCTTTACTGCGTGCCTTGCTTTTTCTTCATCCTTAATCTTCCTCCAAGTTGGATGCTTTAAATAGAATAGATTCCTTCCAAATTTGGACAAGTGTCACATGGGAGTTACAATGAAGATAGGCATTGAGATTCTTTCAACGTTCGTTCCTTTGTACAATGAAGACTTAGATAAGTAACCTTCCTAATGATTTTGTAACTCCTCAAGATGGGCGCTAGATTATTCCTTGAGCATTGAGGAATGAGATGATGCTTAGAGTGTTTGTGCCAAGTGGCACTCAGGGTATTTACATGTAAATATTTTCTTTAATGCTCCAAGGATGAACATTATAACCTTCCTTCCTTTGAATTATTTGTTGGCTTGCTTCATTTCTTGGACAATAAGCAATCTTTCTTTTTGCATGTTGTTTTGATGAATATGATGGGTGGTTCCAGTTGTGATACTTCGAGGTTCTATGGAGCTCCGAATAGCAATCTTATGGCTAATTTGAGTGCTTCTACTAGGTGGATGTTCTCTCCAAGCCATGGCCTTGGGTATAGCACCTTTTCCCTTGTTCTCTTATGCTTTCAATGTGTTGATTGCACGTTACTTTTATAATGTAGATAATGCCTTTGTAATAGTCCCTTGTACTTGGATTAATAATGTTATCCTATCCATGTTGGTAGATATCAGTTGATAATAGTCATCTTGTGTTGACTTTAATATTGCAAGTGAATGCTTGCTTTTGGGTGTTTTATTTGATGTGGAGCAATGGTGTCTTTAGGCTCCTTGAGTCTTGAGCAATATGAGCTCTTTGATGACTCTCTTATCTTGCTCAAAATCTACCATTATGCCTATTAAGATTATAATCGTGCTTCTTCCTTTAATATAATATCTTTTATCCTTCTTGAAGGAAAAAAAGTGGTGCTTGTAATAGTTGGATTTTGCACCAATATAACGAATCGAATGTCTCCTTTTTGGAAATGCTCTTTGGATTTTTTATGAGGCGATTCCTTGAGAAAACTATTGATGCCTTCACTAATTCTTATTTGACAACTAATGTCTAACTTTTTCACTTGGATAATTTAGTAACAGTGAATCCAAGCTAATGCACATAATATACCCCTTTTTTGAAGTAGAAATTTTACACTTACACTTTTAATGAAAACCTTAGGGTACTGTTGGATCTTCAAAATCCAACTTTATTTTACCCCAAATTTTTGAATTTTTTGTGTCCTTTGGTCTTTTTCAAATTTGCAATACCCCCTTGAGTCCTTTCCAATTATTGCAAATTTTTGGTTCTTTTGAAGTCCTATTTCACCCTCCAAGAGCAATACAAGTTTTTATGTTACCAAGGTCAGACCTTTGTTTTGGTTTTCCTAAGGTATTTTTATCAGTAAATGTTTGGCCCAAATAAGTTTGATGCAGGGGCCTATCTTTCGGAGGGCATAACTTTTGATCCTACCGTTGGATTAGCTTGAAATATCACGTGGAGCTAGATAAAGAGGAGGAAAATACGTGGGCTAAGTAACATTTGTGGCTAGGGTGATTTTTTAAGGCTTTTATCGGGCCCTAATTCCTTCATCTAGTGCCCCAAAAATGGATTTTAGTGTTTTTTTAGAATTTTGAAAAAATGAATTTTTGGAATTTAAATTTTTTTAGACATGTGTACGTGTTAAGATTTTATAGAAGGCTTAGTATGGATGATCCAATAATGTGTATTAATTTTGAGGCTCATCCGATTTTTTTTGGCAACTTACTAAAAATATTGTAGTTTTTGGTTGAAAATGTCAAATTGTCCAAAAATAGTAATTTCTTATCTTTAGGGCTTTAAGATGTAGGGTTTTATTTTAGGGTTTCTCACATTGTAAAATGGGGGAGAAACCCTAAACACTAAACCTCAAATAAAATAAAACATACATCCTAAACCTTAAAACCGTAAACCCTAAACTCAAAACCCTAAACCCTAAACCTTAAACTCAAAACCCTAAACCCTAAAAAAATAAAAAATAAAAAGAAAATTAAGGCGATGGAGATAGCGGCTATTATGGATCATTTTCAAATATGGGCCATCATCGAGGTAGTTACAATTTTTGCAATTATGGACCAAGTGATCAAGCTATTTAAGAGAGTTGTTGCAATAGGAAACGTCATCAAGTTTTTGTACAATAATTTTGCAAGAGGTATACTAGTGTGCCCATCCTTGTCGATTGTATTTTTATTTGTGTCTTGTTTAGTAACCCCTTTTTCTTTCCCATTATTATGTAGGTTTTTCTGAGGAGGTACCTAGTTTACTGAGATCATTTCTAGTGGTTGAGGTTGGAAGCTAGGAGGCTCTTTGTTACATCATTTGAACAAAGAGTTGCAGTTATCTATTGCATAATTTGAATGTAAAATTTATTTGTATTGGTTCGGTGAGATTTGGTTATTCTGATCAAACTCCCATTGTAATGATCTATTATTTAACGCAATCCTATTTTCTCCTTTTAGCAATTCTATGTGCAATTTTGTGTGTTCTCTCATTTACATGTTACATCATTTGAATGTGTAAATGGCATCTTCTTTCGTTGACATGTTGAATAATTTATGTTACATTATTTGAATGGATGTGATCAACTCATTTATATCTTCTCCCCTTTTTATCTTCATCATATTTTAAGTTTAGCTACAATTACCCAATGGATAAGGCACCTATCTACAGATTGAAGCACTAGCTAGGAGTTACTTTCAAACTTGGTCAAATTTTATGTTGCAGCTTTATTTCATTTTTGCTGAGCATGAGCATATAAGAAATATTGTAGGCTCACCTTCGAGGTTTCCTTACCCTACTCGATCTGTCTAGAGTCTTAGGATAATATTTTCCTAAGTTAAAGAGGTGGATCCACCAGAATCCATAGTGTTGATTGGATCAGGGAAGTCTTGTAGCGTGACAAATCTATTAAGGATGCAATAATTTTATCTAACAATTTTTGGTACCGTTATCAAGGAAGACGTAATACAATTTTTAGTTTGTTTTTCTCATAGTCTTTCCTGGAGTGAAATTTGTGAGAATTGAGTGAATATCAGGCTAAGCAATCTTGGCCCAAGTATTATTTAATATCTTGCTCTTTCTTTGCACATCTATGCTGGTAACTCTGAATGAAATCAAAATTTTAAAAATAAAAAAAGGAGTTGGATCTGGCATCTATAAGAAGAAGTGGTAAAGAAGTGCTTGTTGGAGTGCCAAATCCTGAGGTATTCTTTAAGTCTCATAGAAAATATTCAATTCCAATTTTTGTTTCTAGCCCAAATCTTGGTTTGAATCAATCTTCTCTTGTTGTAAACCAAGTACCTATAGTGAATCAACCTATAGTGAGTATGGCAGCTCCTAATGCAAATCAAAATGTTAATATAAATCAAAATGTTAATAAAAGTGCCAATGCTAATGTTAATCAGCGGAGGACCAACATATATAGAGCTCTTGGTTTATCAACTTACCACTTGCATACTGAATGCACACTTGACTCTAAGACACTTTTCCACATGACTCTTGCACTTCTACATGCACTCCTAATCTAAGATAATTGTGCACATATTCACATTACATATTTGCATTCTTACATACAAGACACATGCACATTCTCTCAATATACACTTGCACTCTAACTTACATGATACTTGTATGTTTTGTACACATTAACACTTACATAAAAGAAGAAATACAAATTATATCCTAAACTATAGACTCAACCTTAATCTATTATATATTTACAAATATACCACGAAGGCAACATGGGAGTATGTTAGCATATACCAAATAATATATCTCAACTCCTCCTTGTGTTACATTATTTGGTTATTGAAGACTTTAGTCTTCAATCGTGGTCTTTATCTTTGTCTTTAATATTCAAGCGACCTTGCATTGTTTCTAAACATCCAATTGATTTTTGTCTTTAGCTTCTTTGAGTTCAACTTTGGGTTCTTCTTCATCTTCATTATTTAGATTCTTTGGTTCTTCAGTATTTTATCTTCTTGATTTGGATCACAAACTTCTTGAACTTATTTTTCAACTTTTCAGATATGGCTCATTTTTGATTACTCTGTAATATAAGCTGTGACCATAATTGATCCATTTTTCTTTACCTTGTTTTCTAAACATTTTATTATAAAAATATTTTTCTTCCTATTTTTCAAAAATTGAACACTTCACTCTATTGTTAGAAGATGCTTCAGAAATAAGTTTTTCAAAAAGGTTTCCTAATCCAGATAATAGTACACTTTCAAATCTTTCACAATACTTTTATTTGTACCAACAAAATGTTGGAGAATGGACTTTTCTTCCACAATATTTGCATGGATAAATATTCCAATAATTAGTTTTTCATGACCAATTCTATTACAATAATTGCACTTGTATTGTTTTCATCGTTTGCTTCCTCGTTAGCGCTTCAAGTTCTTTTTTTTCCTTAAGAAAATAATATAGCCATCTTATGCACAACCAAGGCTACTCCTTTATTTTTTTAATGAATAAGTTACAAGTTTTGATAGTCTATGACCTTATGAGTAGATATAGATTTTGTAATAGAATTTATTTTTATTTGTGCCCATCCTTGTCGATTGTATTTTTATTTATGTCTTGTCTAGTCAACCCTTTTTCTTCCCCATTATTATGTAGGTTTTGTTGATGAGGTACCTAGTTTACTGAGATCATTTCTAGTGGCTGAGGTTGGAAGCTAGGAGGCTCTTTGTTACATCATTTGAACAAAGAGTTGTAGTTCTCTATTGCATCATTTGAATGAAGAATTTGTTTGTACTGGTTTAGTGAGATTTCATTATTCTGATCAGACTCCCATTGTAATGATCTATTGTTTAACACAATCATATTTTATCCTTTTAGAAATTCTATGTACAATTTTGTGTGTTCTCCCATTTACATGTTACATCATTTGAATGTGTAAGTGGCATCTTCTTTCACTGACATGTTGAATAATTTCTATTACATTATTTGAATGGATGTGATCAACTGAGTTATATCTTCTCTCATTTTTATCTTCATCATATTTTAAGTTTGGCTACAATTACCCAATGGATAAGGCACTGTCTACTGATTGAAGCACTAGCTAGGAGTTACTTTCAAACTTGGTCAAATTTTATGTTGTAGTTTTATTTCATTTTTGCTGAGCATGAGCATATAAGAAATATTGTAGGCTCACCTTCAAAGTTTCCTTACCCTACTCGGTATGTCTAGAGTATTAGGATAATATTTTCCTAAGTTAAAGAGGTGGATCCACCAGAATCCACAGTGCTGATTGGATCAGGAAAGTATTGCAGTGTGACAAATCTATTAAGGATGCAAGAATTTTCCCTAACAATTTTTGGTATTGTTATCAGGGAAGACTCAATACAATTTTTAGTTTATTTTTCTCATAGTCTTTCCTGGAGTGAAATTTGTGAGAATTGAGTGAATATCAGGCTAAGCAATCTTGGCTCAAGTATTATTTAATATCTTGCTCTTTCTTTGCATATCGATGTTGGTGACTCCGAATGAAATAAAAAATTAAAAAAAAAGGAGTTGGATCTCGCATCTATAAGAAGTGGTAAAGAAGTGCTTGCTGGAGTGCCAAATCCTGAGGTATTATTTAAGTCACAAAAAATATTCAAGTCCAATTTTTGTTTCTAGCCCAAATATTGGTTTGGATCAATCTTCTCCTGTTGTAAACCAAGTGCCTATAGTGAATAAACCTATAGTGAGTATGGTAGCTCCTAATGCAAATCAAAATGTCAATAAAAGTTCTAATGCTAATGTTAATCAGTGGAGGACCAACATATATAGAGCTCTTGGTTTATCAACTTACCACTTGCATACTCAATGTACACTTGACTCTAAGACACTTGTCCACATGACTCTTGCACTTCTACATGCACTCCTAATTTAAGACAATTGTGCACATATTCACATTACATATTTGCACTCTTACATACAAGACACATGCACATTCTCTCAATATACACTTGCACTCTAACTTACATGACACTTGTATGTTTTCTACACATTAACACTTACATAAAAGAAGAAATACAACTTATATCCTAAACTATAGAATCAACCTTAATCTATTATATATTTACAAATATACCACGAAGGCAACATGGGAGTATGTTAGCATATACCAAATAATAAATCTCAACTCCTCCTTGTGGTACATTATTTTGTTATTGAAGACTTTAGTCTTCAATCTTGGTCTTTAATCTTCAAGCGACCTTGCATTGTTTCTAAACCTCCGATTGATATTCGTCTTTAGCTTCTTTGAGTTCAACTTTGTATTCTTCTTCATCTTCATTCTTTAGATTCTTTGGTTCTTCAGTCTTTGTATCTTCTTGATTTGGATCACAAACTTCTTGAACTTATTTTTCAACTTTTCATATATGGCCCATTCTTGATTACTCTGTAATATAATTTGTGACCATAATTGATCCATTTTTCTTTACCTTGTTTTCTAAACATTTTATTATAAAAATATTTTCCTTCCTATTTTTCAAAAATTGAACACTTCACTCTATTGTTAGAAGATGCTTCAGAAATAAGTTTTTCAAAAAGATTTCCTAATCCAGATAATAGTACACTTTCAAATCTTTCACAATACTTTTATTTGTACCAACAAAATGTTGGAGAATGGACTTGTCTTCCATAATATTTGCATGGATAAATATTCCAATAGTAAGTTTTTCATGACCAATTCTATTACAATAATTGCACTTGTATTGTTTTCATCATTTGCTTTCTCGTTAGCGCTTCAAGTTCTTTTTTTTCCTTAAGAAAATAATATAGCCATCTTATGCACAACCAAGGCTACTCCTTTATTTTTTTAATGAATAAGTTGCAAGTTTTTATACTCGATGACCTTCTGAGTACATATAGATTTTGTAATAGAATCTATTTTTGATGTTCTATCAAATTGAGATTTAGTAGCAACAAGATCTAATTTTGAGTTCTCAAGAGTATTTAGTGATCTTGTTATTTTCTTCTTTTTATCAAGATCATCTATCAAATTTTGAAAATAAAGTTTTAATTTGTTCACTATTTCTTCACTATCTTCATTGAATGCATTTCTAATAATTTATTCCATGATATAAATCAATTCAATGATTTATTTCCTTTGAAATAGTAAGCCTTATAATTCCCTAATTCAAAAAATAACTCAAATATACATTTTATAAACCTTTAAAGTTGAAAACCTTTTAACTCTAGAATATTTTAAATTTATAAAATTTTCAAAACTTCTAATATTTTTAATTCTTCTCAAAAAATAAAACCTTTAAAAATAATATTTCTATCTAAAAAACCTTAAACTAACATATAATGTTTCGAATAAACTAATTAAAGTAGAACACCTTATCACTCCACACTATTTAAAAAAAAAAAAAAATCTACTAGATAAAAAGGGGTTGTACTCTGGTCCTCCACCCTTGAAAAATTACAACTCTCTTCTTTAGAGCTTGAGAGTTTATAAATAAATACACTTCTCATCTCAATTGAGATGCTATAGCTAGAAACCTACATCATTTTACATAAAATGTCTAAATTCTTGATTTTCATTTTCTGGATCTTTTCAATTTTTTGTATGAATACAATTATTCCAAAATTTAGCATCTTTCTTGATATTTTTCTATAGCATCCTTCACAATACCAAAACTTCACCTCTACTATCTATGCCTTGCATCTTAGTAGAATAATATTTCTAAAATATCATACTATCATAGTTCGCTTTACCAAATTTAGATTGCTAGTTTCCATCCTGAAACACAAGTGCAACCACAAAAATTATAATAAATAATAGTCTAGAATAGATTACTACGTGCCTTGCTTTTTCTTGTGCTCACATGCTTTACTGCGTGCCTTGATTTTTCTTCATCCTTAATCTTCCTCCAAGTTGGATGCTTTAAATAGAATAGATTCCTTCCAAATTTGGACAAGTGTCACATGGGAGTTACAATGAAGATAGGCATTGAGATTCTTTCAACGTTTGTTCCTTTTTACAATGAATACTTAGATAAGTAACCTCCCCAATGATTTTTTAACTCCTCAAGGTGGGTGGTAGATTATTCCTTGAGTGTTGGGTAATGAGATGACGCTTAGAGTATGTGTGCCAAGTGGAACTCATGGTATTTACATGTAAATATTTTATTTAATGCTCCAAGGATGAACATTAGAACCTTCCTTCCTTTGAATTATTTGTTGGCTTGCTTTATTTCTTGGACAGTAAGCAATATTTCTTTTTGCATGTTGTTTTGATGAAGATTATGGGTGGCTCCAGTTGTGATACTTCGAGGTTCTATGGAGCTCCGAATAGCAATCTTATGGCTAATTTGAGTGCTTCTTCTAGGTGGATGCTATCTCCAAGCCATGGCCTTGGGTATAGCATCTTTTCCCTTGTTATCTTATGCTTTCAATGTGTTGATTGTGCGCTACTTTTATAATGTAGATAATGCCTTTGTAATAGTTCCTTGTACTTGGATTAATAATGTTATCCTATCCATGTTGGTAGATATCAGTTGATAATAGTCATCTTGTGTTGACTTTAATATTGCAAGTGAATGCTTGCTTTTGGGTGTTTAATTTGATGTGGAGCAACGGTGTCTTTAGGATCCTTGAGTCTTGAGCAATATGAGCTCTTTGATGGCTCTCCTATCTTGCTCAAAGTCTACCCTTATGGCTATTGAGATTATGATCGTGCTTCTTCATTTAATATAATATCTTTTATCCTTCTTGAAGGAAAAAAAGTGGTGCTTGTAATAGTTGGATTTTGCACCAATATAACGAACCAAATGTCTCCCTTTTGGAAATGCTCTTTGGATTTTTTATGAGGTGATTCCTTGAGAAAAGTATTGATGCCTTCACTAATTCTTATTAGACAACTAATGTCTAACTTTTTCACTTGGATAATTTAGTAACAATGAATCCAAGCTAATGCACATAATATACCCCTTTTTTGAAGTAGAAATTTTGCACTTACAATTTTAATGAAAACCTTAGGGTACTATTGGATCTTCAAAATCCAACTTGATTTTACCCCAAATTTTTTATTTTTCTGTGTCCTTTGGTCTTTTTCAAATTTGCAATACCCCTTGAGTCCTTTCCAATTATTGCAAATTTTTGGTTCTTTTGAAGTCCTATTTCACCCTCCAAGAGCAATACAAGTTTTTACGTCACCAAGGTCACACCTTTATTTTGGTTTTCCTAAGGTATTTTTATCAGTAAATGTTTGGCCCAAATAAGTTTGATGCAGGGGCCTATCTTTCGGAGGGCATAACTTTTGATCCGTCTATTGGATCAGCTTGAAATATCATGTGGATCTAGATAAAGAGGAGGAAAATATGTGGGCTAAGTAACATTTGTGGCTAGGATGGATTTTTAAGGCTTTTATCGAGCCCTAATTCCTTCATCTAGTGCCCCAAAAATAGATTTTAGTGTTTTTTTAGAATTTTGAAAAAATGAATTTTTGGAATTTAAAATTTTTTAGACATGTGTACGTGTTGAGATTTTCTATTAGGCTTAATAAGGGTGATCCAATATTGTGTATTAATTTTGAGGCTCATCTGATTTTTTTGGCAACTTACTAAAAATATGGTAGTTTTTGGTTGAAAATGGCAAATTGTCCAAAAATAGTAATTTCTTATCTTTAGGGCTTTAAGATGTAGGGTTTTATTTTAGGGTTTATCACATTTTAAAATTGGGGAGAAAACCTAAACCCTAAACCTCAAATAAAATAAAACATACATCCTAAACCTTAAAACCCTAAACCCTAAAATCAAAACCCTAAACCCTAAAAAAAAATAAAAAACAAAAATAAAATGAAGGCGATGGAGATAGTGGCTATTATGGATCATTTTCAAATATGAGCCATCATCGAGGTAGTTACAATTTTTGCAATTATGTACCAAGTGATCAAGCTATTTAAGAGAGTTGTTACAACAGGAAACATCATCAAGTTTTTGTACAATAATTTTGCAAGAGGTATACCAGTGTGCCCATCCTTGTCGATTGTATTTTTATTTGTGTCTTGTCTAGTCACCCATTTTTCTTCCCCATTATTATGTAGGTTTTGTTGAGGAGGTACCTAGTTTACTGAGATCATTTCTAGTGGCTAAGGTTGGAAGCTAGGAGGCTCTTTGTTTCATAATTTGAAAAAAGAGTTGCAGTTATCTATTGCATCATTTGAATGAAGAATTTGTTTGTACTGGTTCAGTGAGATTTGGTTATTTTGATCAGACTCTCATTGTAATGATATATTGTTTAACGCAATCCTATTTTATCCTTTTAGCAATTCTATGTGCAATTTTGTGTGTTCTCCCATTTACATGTTACATCATTTGAATGTGTAAATGGCATCTTCTTTCGTTGACATGTTGAATCATTTTTGTTACATTATTTGAATGGATGTGATCAGCTCAGTTATATCTTCTCCCATTTTTATCTTCATCATATTTTAAGTTTGTCTACAATTACCCAATGGATAAGGCACTTCTCTATAGATTGAAGCACTATCTGGGAGTTACTTTCAAACTTGGTCATATTTTATGTTGCAATTTTATTTCATTTTTGCTGAGCATGAGCATATAAGAAATATTGTAGGCTCACCTTGGAGGTTTCCTTACCATACTTGGTCTATCTAGATTCTTAGGATAATATTTTCCTAAGTTAAAGCGGTGGATCCACCAAAATCCATAGTGTTGATTGGATCAGGGAAGTCTTGTAGCATGACAAATCTATTAAGGATGCAGGAATTTTCCCTAAAAATTTTTGGTATCGTTATCAGGGAAGACTCAATACAATTTTTAGTTTATTTTTCTCATAGTCTTTCCTAGAGTGAAATTTGTGAGAATTGAGTGAATATTAGGCTAAGCAATCTTGGCCCAAGTATTATTTAATATCTTGCTCTTTCTTTGCACATCTATGCTGGTGACTCCGAATGAAATAAAAAATTAAAAAAA
The DNA here is from genome assembly GCA_028583015.1 of Wollemia nobilis. NCBI lineage: Eukaryota > Viridiplantae > Streptophyta > Pinopsida > Araucariales > Araucariaceae > Wollemia > Wollemia nobilis. The sequence continues at coordinate 19,006 of JAQPPZ010014703.1, forward strand.
AAAAAGGATTTGGATCTGGCATCTATAAGAAGAAGTGGTAAAGAAGTGCTTGTTGGAGTGCCAAATCCTGAGGTATTATTTAAGTCTCACAAAAAAATTTCAAGTCCAATTTTTGTTTCTAGTCCAAATCTTGGTTTGGATCAATCTTCTCCTGTTGTAAACCAAGTACCTATAGTGAATCAACCTATAGTGAGTATGGCAGCTTCTAATGCAAATAAAAATGTTAATGCAAATCAAAATTTCAATAAAAGTGCTAATGCTAATGTTAATCAGTGGAGGACCAACATATATAGAGCTCTTGGTTTATCAACTTACCACTTGCATAGTCAATGTACACTTGACTCTAAGAAACTTGTCCACATGACTCTTGCACTTCTACATGCACTCCTAATCTAAGACAATTGTGCACATATTCACATTACATATTTGCATTTTTACATATAAGACACGTGCACATTCTCTCAATATACACTTGCACTTTAACTTACATGAAACTTGTATGTTTTCTACACATTAACACTTACATAAAAGAAGAAATACAACTTATATCCTAAACTATAGACTCAACCTTAATCTATTATATACTTACAAATATACCACGAAGGCAACATGGGAGTATGTTAGCATATACCAAATAATATATCTCAACTCCTCCTTGTGTTACATTATTTGGTTATTGAAGGCTTTAGTCTTCAATATTGGTCTTTACCTTTATCTTTAATCTTCAAGCGACCTTGCATTGTTTCTAAACCTCTGATTGATATTCGTCTTTAGCTTCTTTGAGTTCAAATTTGTGTTCTTCTTCATCTTCATTCTTTAGATTCTTTGGTTCTTCAGTCTTTGTATCTTCTTGATTTGGATCACAAACTTCTTGAACTTATTTTTCAACTTTTCATATATGGCCCATTCTTGATTACTCTATAAGATAAGTTGTGATCATAATTGATCCATTTTTCTTTACCTTGTTTTCTAAACATTTTATTATAAAAATATTTTCCTTCCTATTTTTCAAAAATTGAACACTTCACTCTATTGTTAGAAGATGCTTCAGAAATAAGTTTTTCAAAAAGATTTCCTAATCCAGATAATAGTACACTTTCAAATCTTTCACAATACTTTTATTTGTACCAACAAAATGTTGGAGAATGGACTTTTCTTCCACAATATTTGCATGGATAAATATTCCAATAATTAGTTTTTCATGACCAATTCTATTACAATAATTGCACTTGTATTGTTTTCATCGTTTGCTTCCTCGTTAGTGCTTCAAGTTATTTTTCTTCCTTAAGAAAATAATATAGCCATCTTATGCACAACCAAGGCTACTCCTTTATTTTTTTAATGAATAAGTCACAAGTTTTGATAGTCTATGACCTTCTGAGTAGATATAGATTCTGTAATAGAATCTAATTTTGATGTTCTATCAAATTGAGATTTAGTAGCAACAAGATCTAATTTTGAGTTCTCAAGAGTATTTAGTGATCTTGTTATCTTTTTCTTTTTATCAAGATCATCTATCAAATATTGAAAATAAAGTTTTAATTTGTTCACTATTTATTCACTATCTCCATTGAATGCATTTCTAATAATTTCTTCCATGATATAAATCAATTCCATGATTTATTTCCTTTGAAGTAGTAGGCCTTATAATTCCCTAATTCAAAAAATAACTCAAATATACATTTTCTAAACCATTAAAGTTGAAAACCTTTTAACTCTAGAATATTTTAAATTTGTAAACTTTTCAAAACTTTTAATATTTTTAATTCTTCTCAAAAAATAAAATCTTTAAAAATAATATTTCCATCTAAAAAACCTTAAAATAACATATAATGTTTCTAATAAACTAATTAATGTAGAACACCTTATCACTCCACACTATTTAAAAAAAAAAATCTACTAGATAATAAGGGGTTGTACTCTGGTCCTCCACCCTTGAAAAATTACAACTCTCTTCTTTAGAGCTTGAGAGTTTATAAATAAATACACTTCTCATCTCAATTGAGATGCTATAGCTAGAAACCTACATCATTTTACATAAAATATCTAAATTCTTGATTTTTATTTTTTGGATCTTTTCAAATTTTTGTATGAATACAATTATTCCAAAATTTAGCATCTTTCTTGATATTTTTCTATAGCATCCTTCACAATACCAAAACTTCACCTCTACTATCTATGCCTTGCATCTTAGTAGAATAATATTTCTAAAATATCATACTATCATAGTCCACTTTACCAAATTTAGATTGCTAGTTTCCATCCTGAAACACAAGTGCAACCACAAAAATTATAATAAATAATAGTCTAAATGAAAACACGTCATTGTTACAAAATAAAGCAAATATTACCAATGAAAAACATTAAAGTAAATTTTAATAATTATTGAATTAGGCAATCAACATTTTCTTGCAAGCTTCAACTAAAATTACTACTTCCTCTAACCATGAAAAAGGAGAATTTAAATTCACAATACTCAATCAAAACCTCTCTATTGGCTAGCTTATCTACACATTTGTTTGCTTCTCATAATATGTGTAAACTTGATTTCTTCAAACTCTTTAGCAAGATCTTGGATTTCCATAATTATCCCTTGTATGTTCCATGTAGCCTCTGCTTTTCTCAAATTTGCATTTATTAGTATGAGAGAATCACCTTCCATCCATACTCTATTCCACTTCATTTGTTTACATATTTTTAACCCTTCTAAACCTGCCCAAGTTTCAACTTCATTATTTATCTCAAATCCACTATTGAAAGCATAGTGAGATAAAATCTCTCTTCTAATATTTCTAATTATTCCTCCTACTACTTGTCCTAGATTTCTTTTAGATGCTTCATCAAAATTCAATTTAACCCACTCCACATCTGGTAGTTTCCACTTTATATTCTTTGCCTCCTTTTTGCTTCCCTTTTACCCAACATCATAATTCCATTTAATGACTTGACTCCATCTGTCAAGGCTCATTGCTTTTAGGTGAGTTGATAGGGTTGGTTTAGACTCCTTTATGGCTAAACATATCTTCTTTTTCATTACCTCTAAATTGATTTCCTTTCCTTTAAATATTCTTTTATTCTTTTTTAGCTATATAATCCAAAGTATTGTATCTTTGAATATATCTCATATTACCTGTAAAGCCTCACTTTTATAAGTGCTTTGCCATTGCTTTAAATAATAGAGTTCTATCTACACCTTATTCTTCATTAATAAAATTAAATCTCTCTTTTTTAACTTATAACTTCTTTTAAGGCAAATTAAAATATAATAAAACATTTATACAAATAACTTTATTTTATTTTATTTTTTAAAATTATTTTATTTTAATATAAAATAATTTAATAATATTTGTTTTGATGTAATTAACTTCAACATAAATTTTATCAACCAAGAAAGAACGCATTACCATTTTTGCATCTAAGAAATCTTTATCTTGAGTTTAGCACTTGTGCTCACATGCATACGAGCCAATATAATAATAAGACACCTTTTAATCTATTTGACAACAACAATATTACATTTTTAAGGCGTCCAACACTTGATAAAACACATCTTTCACTCCTCTCTCTTCGCCCCTCGCTAAAAACCCCTTCTCCACCCTACTCCTTTTATCATAGAACTCGATTTGCAAATGCCTTGAGTCATTTCTACCCTTGGAGACGACACGTATCCATACCCATTTCCCTTCACGCAGCTCCATCATCCATGAACCCGTGGACGCATGGTCTCGAGAAAGACAATTTATTACAAAACATTCGATAGTCGGCCCATGGGACCAACAAGTCTCGGGGTCTTCAAATCTCCACGTCCACCAATACCCCAGATTCGATTCTACGGACAAATACGTCTTCCTATATTTTAATCTGCACCCATCCTCATCAGCTTCCTCATCCACATCATATTCTTCGTCCTCGTCATACACATCCGCTTTCTCCACCTCATCTTCTTCGTCCTCGTCATACACATCAGCTTCGTCATTTCTCTGTGTCTCCTCAGCTTCCTCCACGTCATCTTCTTTGTCCTCGTTATACACATCAGCTTCGTCATTTCTCTCTGTCTCATCAGCTTCAACAACCACAAGATTCGAAGCGGTGAAAGCTTTGACAAGTGACGCCACACCAACCGATGATGCCCTTCCGCATATTATCACTTCGCCTGGCCATTTCTGCCAATTGTTCCAAAACATTCAGCCAATAATGGAGACCACAAGTAATAATAATAATAACAGTTTCATATTAAAAAGAAACATTTTGTTACCTGTAAAGTCTTTATGCAAGGTTCAACAGCCCCTATCTTGTCGGCTGAAAGTCGTAATCTCCTCAGTCCCTGCGCGTGCTCCAAACTTGTTATACCCGGCACCTCCCACTGAGTGTGGACTTCCAGTGTCTCCAATGACGTCAGCTGCTCTAATCCTTCTATTTTTCCTAAATTTTGGCATCCTCTGATATGAAATTTCTTCATGGAAGCGAACTCTGCAAAACTTGGGAGCTCAGCTAACTCCGGACACTCGCCTATGAACAGATCTTGAAGGTTTGGCAGACTACCAATGCCTGCTATATCCTTCAGCCTTTTACAGTTACACAACGCTATACTCTTAACTGTTCTCGGTAGGATTCTGATCTGCTCTAAAAAAGAATTATTTGTCAGCCTGAGACAAGTCAAGCTAGACAAATTCCCCAGAGAATCTAGCAATGACTCCAACTTCGGCGAGCCTATTGTCAGCACTTCCAATCTCTCGAGCTGACCAATGCTGCTCGGAAGCTCGCTAAAGCTTGTTCCTTCCAAATGCAGTTCTCTCAAGAACGCCTGCTTTGTGATGTGATGAGGCAACACTTGCAACCCCTTGCATCCATCAAAACTCAAGTACTCTAGCTTTGTGATGTTTTCCAAAATATCCGCGTTATGCTCCGTAAATGTGAGGTTGCTACAACCTTTTAAGTTAAGATATTGCAAGTGTTTCAGCTGCTTGAAGGAATTAGGCAACATCTTCAACTCAAAGCATTTTGCAAGATTTAGATGCCTTAGGTTGGTTAAATCCCCGAAACATCTGGGTAGTGATGGTAGAGAGCAGTGTGCAAGGGATAGATGCCTTAGGTTTGTTAAATCCCCGAAACGGCTGGGTAGTGATGATAGACCCTCCAGATTTTGTAATTCCAAGTGCTCCAGTGACTGCAGATTACAGAACTCTTTTGGCAGATTTTGAAGGCAACTTCCCCAAGTGAAGGATAACTTTTTCAAATGCCGAAGACGTCCTATTGACCTTGGAAATCTTTGGAAACTACGATTCTCCCATCCAAGATGAATAATCAGCTCTCTCAACTGCAAAGGAGGTTGCTGCAACCAATTTTCATTGGAGTTAAAACAAAAGACATGCAGCATTTGTTAGATTGGAAATATACTATTTACAGACCTGGAGAGCAAAACAAATTACTTACTTGCATATTATCCTGCCACAATTCTTCTAAGTTCGGAGCATCATAAAGCTCTAAAACTCTCAGATTTTCTAATGAAAGCCATGACGGAAGACATGAATGCTGAAACTTAAACAAGCGAAGCCACCGTAGTTCTTTTGACAGCGTTGCATATTCTTCAGAAAACTCATTGTTCTCAGCAACAAGAAGTTGTACTCCGCAACTGGAAGGTTTAAGCTCCATGTACTCTTTGAAAAGCGGCCTATAGTCTGAAGAGGGCATCGGAGTGTACAACGAACGATCAGTTGAGGCTTCCATTATCCCTCGAATTGGTTTTCTTTCCTGAATGGAAAAGCAAAATCAATAAAGCTGTTAAAACAAGTTTCCATTCCATGGTTAATGAGAGCTGATAAAAGAAGGTATTAAACTCACCTGCACCAGTCTCCAGATATCCAGATTCGATGATGGAAAGAGACGATAGGGAGGCCATTCCTTTGCAATCTGTCTTCCCATATCACGTAGGTGATCATGCATACCTATGCGGTTCTGCTGGTCCAGTTCAACAAGACACTTACTAAGAAGCGTTTCCCAACCATGTAGGCCGCTCCAACCTGAGCCATTCCATACTTCAATGGCTAAACTTTTTTCTTCTCCAAGGAAGAAACATGCTGTATCCAAGAACATCTCTTTCTCCTCTCTGTCCAAGGCATCGAAGCTTATTTTTAATATCTTTGCAATATCTTTGTGCAATATTCTAGAGATTTTATCCAACTGAGAAACCCAATAATCCTTTGGCTTTTTATAAAGCTGTGCTCCCAAGACCTTAAGGGATAATGGAAGCCCCTGACAGGCATTCATAACCTTCTCGACCAGGTCTTCAAATTCCTGAACTGGATCGGGTTGCATGAAAGCATGCCAACACAAAAGCTGCTGGCCATGGAAGGGTTTCAGGGTTTTCATTCTATAAATAGGAGAGATGTCGAAGAATTGAAGAACATCTAACTCCCTTGTTGTCACAATAATTAAACTACCCGCTGCAAAGATGCCCTTTTCTGGTAAGAGAGCATCGATCTGATCCACATGATCTACATCGTCCAGAACAATGAGAACGCGCAGAGAGCTCAACCGAATTCTCAAAATCTCTTTCCCCTCTGTTATATTGTCAATGCTCAAGTCGAACTTTTCAGAGAGGAGGCCTCGCAGAAGTTTTCTCTGCAAGTTATGTAGGGTGTTCTTATCAGCAGCATCTCTCACATCAAAAATAAAGCTGTGCCTATCAATATTGAGACATTCTCTATTGTACAATGCTTTTGCAAGTGTGGTTTTCCCACTCCCTCCCATCCCTACGATCCCCACAATGTTTACATGCTGCTCACGATCAGAAGATTTAAATGCACTCCTTTTAAAGTCATCTATAATCTCATCTAATGCCACTGGATATCGGGCTACCTCTAAGGGCCCAATGTCTTTTAGCACAGAATTGACAATAGTTTTCAACAGCATATCTTCGTCTCTGAAAATAAAAATTAAAAAATAAAGATCCATACATTTAATAGGCAATTAAAGAGTGGAAAAAATAGATACGGTTAAAAAAATTACCAGATCTTAAAGATGAGTATCTTATACTTACTCTTTACTCTTGAGCTCTTGGCCATTAAGTAATGAAGCATTGAAAAGAGCTGTTTTCCACTCCTCAAGCTTTTGTGGCATGTATCTACGCTTCTCTTCGTGACCGGAAAACGCCTTTGCATAAACTCCTTTTCCCTTAGCCACCCATCGCAGATCAGAAGGCTCCACATTATAGAAAATGGGAATGATTTTGGTGTTGTTATTAAGCATAAAAGACAACTCATTTAAGCACCAAGGAGACTCTGCATACTTGGGAGAGAAAATGGCAATACACATTGAAGCACTACGCATTGCATCCTCTATCTCTCTTGGTATTGAATCTCCATATTCAAGTACTTCTTTGTCTAGAAAGACTCGCAGTCCCATGCGGTTGAGTGCATGGTAGATATCTTTGGCAAGTCCCTCTTTCACATCGCACCCGCGATGATTCAGAAATACATCATAGACCATCGATGAGGAGGAGGAGGATACAGATGGAAGCAGTGGTTGTGGTAGAATATCTTCAAAGGCTTTTCCCTTGCCTTTGGCATCAGTGGAAGAGGAGGAGGTAGATGCCATGGAATTCAATTGAATTATACGCAACTGAAACGAATTGGGGAAAATAAAGAAACAAAAGGCAGAATGGGCTTGGGGCTTGGTTTCTAGCAGAGCAAAGCGTGTGGAAGGCAAAAGGGTAAATGGGCAATGCTAAGACAAGGGAATTAAATTGGGATGTGGAAACAGAGAATGCGGATTAATGTGAACACAAAAACATTGCGTAGGATTTACGAAATGGAATTTCCAGGTAAAGGATAGGGTTGCCAGAAGAATGGTCGGTGGATACTTGTGCTGGGCCTATCAACAAAGTGATCGTCAAGTTGAAAAGAGACTGAAAGAATCTTCATAATTGTGAAGACCCTTCAACTTTGCCGTACTCACATATCATAAGTCCGTGGGTGAAAGGAATCGAGACAGAAAATTTGCAATCTGTGCAAGTCTTTTTCCCCGAAATTTCCAATCAAATGCGATGCATGTTCTTCTGTTGCTTTCACTCTACAAATTTTCACCTGCCAATTTCCAAGTGGTCTTACGAAATGGAGTTTAGTGTGTATGTGTGACTGTGAACACAAAAACATTGCGTAGGTTTTACGAAAAGGAATTTCCACGTAAAAGGGTAGGGTTGCCGGAAGATCGGTCAGTGGATACTTGGACTGGACCGATCAACAAATTGTTCGTCAAGTTGGAAAGAGCCTGAAAGAATCTTCATAATTGCGAAGATTTTTCAACTTTGCCGTACTCGCACATATCATAATTTGGTGGGTGAAAGGAATCGAGACAGAAAATTTGCAGTCTACATTTTTTCTCCGGCAATTTCCGAGGGGTTCGGATTCCTTTTTTTTACAAACGGTCTATGAGGGGCCTCTTAAAAAATATAAAAATAAATAAATAATTATTTATTAAGAAGAAAAAATAAATAAATAGTTTTACATTACATTTTAAGTTAATAGATTTTTTTATATAATTTTATTAAAAATATAACATTGCCAGCACTTATAGGTAAGAAGTTGGGTACTTATGAGGAGGAGATCTAGGTAGTTGGGCACTTATCAGGAGGAGACCTAGGTTCAAACCTCGCGGGCATATCCAATCTAAGTCAAAAGTAGTAGTATGACTTAAATTCGTTCATTGTGTGCCAACACGCATATCCAATCTAAGGCAAAGGTAGTAGTATGACTTAAATTCGTTGAGTGTGTGCCAATTTGATGACGACTATACAAACCCTCGGGCCATCGGGGTCTCCCTCACTCTGGGTCGTATTCCTCTCTATATATAAAACATTGGCCTCTTTAAAATTTAGAATTGTTAATATTTATAAGCATTGTATTTTATATAGCAGCCCCTATATATATATATATATATAACATTGGCCTTTTTAGAATTGTTTATATTTATAAATATTATATTTTATACAGCATGTGGTTTGAACCTTGCACTTGCTAGTTACTAAAAATAGTGTGGTTGTAATCATTTCCTATGTAACCAAAAACAAAAAATAAAATATTATATTTTATATTTTAATGTTAATTTTTTTAAATTATTTACTTCTTTTAAGGTTTTTTTTTATAGACATAAGTTGTTTTTAATAGTGTTGGCTTTTCAAAGGTTTGATGAACATAATCGCCATATCATAGCAATAAATAAATAATGAAATGATTAATATAATCATGTTATCTTTTTTAGTTTATTATTGATTTTTTATTAACTAATTTTAAGAACATTAAGAGTAACACTCAACTTTAAAGTTTAAGTTTTAATTATTTTTTTACAAATAAAAAGGGAAAAAACACATTAAAACAATAAAATTAGTCGTTTGTGTTTAAAATAAATTTTTGAAACTTTTTATTTAATGTTTTGAATGTTGAAACTAACACCTTATATTGTTGACAATAGTGCTTAATATGGATCATGTTGCTCATACCACGTTTCTTATAGAAGATACTTTTACACTTGACTATAGCACACTTGCAATAGGTTTCTCTTTTGTTTCTATGTGTCAATGTTCTAAATCATGTGAAACCTCAAAATAGAGCATAATCTATCATGGATAAATAGAGTTTAATCCAAAAGAGTAAGTGTTGGTTAAAAGTAAATGTGGAGGAAACAAACCTTTGTCTCATTTGGAATGGAAGCTAATAAAAGATACAAGCTACTCATTCATTCAATATCGATACAACATGATGACTTTACTTAGAAAACTATATCAATGATTTTTTCCTACCCTACACAATCTCCATTGAAGAAACACATGCTTATACTGAGAGGGGGGTGAACAGTAAAAGATAAAAAATTTCTTTCCACAAATATAACTGCAATAATATAGCAATGTACAAAATCCATACACATAAGAGACAAGGGTTTTATGTAGAAACACCCTTTCGGGAGAAAACCACGGCAAAAAATTGCTTATATTTCTTCAATAAAATTCATGGGTACCAACCCACAGGAGACACCAATCACATTGTGCAAGTTCGTGGACACCAACCCCAGGAGACACCAATCCCCTTGTGCAAGTTCGTGGGCACCAACCCACAGGAGACACCAATCTCCTTGTTACAATAACGTAGGCACCAACCTACGAGAGACACCGATCTCCTTGAGGCACCAACCTCAAGTTTAAAGGCACCAACCTTCTGCTCACAAATATGATTAAAAACTCTGCTCAAGTCTACTCCAGAATCTTATCATTAACTCTGCTCAAATCTTCTCTAGAATATTATCATTAACTCTGCTTAAATCTGCTCTAGAATCTTATCATTAACTCTGCTCAAATATGCTCTAGAATCTTATCATTAAAGGTGCTCAAATCTGCTCTAGAATATTATCATTAAAGCCATCAAGAATATCACCTTTATCTCTCCAATCTAGCAACTCAATTTTTCTTATATCTCCTTTTTAAACTTTTAAATAGATTCCTTATGTCTTCCAACTTTTATAAAGTTCAATAATAATTTGTACCTCTTTAATATGGCATGCACAAAACAACCTCACCTCCGTCGCCTGGTGCCTACAAAATCTCCACTCCATTCTTCAAGGTTTGTGTCTTCTATTCAAGTCAACTGTGGCTCAACTTTTGAATTCTTCATACATCGTAGGAATACCATGTACTCATCCTTTGGAAGAAGAACTTGTGAATATTGTCCTTATGTCTTTGTAACGGTTCTTGCAGATGAAGAATATTGCTTAACGACACTATGTATTTTTCACCTTTGAAGTTCGAAAGTTCACCCTTGATAAAAAAAGGATCTTTGCCTCTCGCTTGGCTCTTGTCCAGCTGCGTCGATCTAAAAGGCATTCATTGTTTTCGATGTTATTTTTTTGGTTCTATATACCACACACTGAATATCACTCTAACATCATTTTCTATCCTTCTGTGTGCAACCCTCAATGACTTTCATGAAATATCTTTGGTAGCTCTTGAAGGCAATATCTTCGACAACTCAAGTTGTGTGCATCTCCTTTGTGTGTGTTGGTTTCTTCGTTTGCTTGCGGCTTACAATTTGATGGCTGATAACGACTCTTCTCTCCTATGACATCTTCCAACATTCACAATCTTATTGTTTGCTCTACGATGCTCGTCCTCTTTGGAGACTATTCAACTGTACTTTTTGTGACTATTAATCTCTAACAACGATGTTTCGTGGCTTCCAGCAAGCACTCTGACTGTCAACAAATGATAACGACTAGTTGGGTTGGCTAGCATCTAAAACAGCTTTGATGCAACATTCCAAACATCATCTATCTTTTACCACTAGGCTTTCTAGTTTTCTTGTACGAGGGAATGCTTATGGACTTCAACTATAATTAGATGCACTCCTCAACCGACCGTCCTTTGAACTCTCCACATGCGTCTCACGTTGATTGCAGTGCAAATCAGTGTGTGGTCTTGCTACTTCCTCAACTGCTCGCACAACAATGAGAGCTTACCTTAAATTCTGTGATCCAAGAAAAAGCACACCCAAACCTTACCTTCTTTGCAGATGTTTTTGCGCCCTACGAAACAACAACCTCTCCCAACAACGGACGAATCCCTACAGCTTCTTAATCTTCAATTTTACTCTTATCCATTGTAGCGCACCAACAACTCAGGTGGTGAGGACTTATTTTTATACATTAGTGCCACTTTCTTTCCACACGAGTTCAACCCTTGAAACTCGCCATTGTCGCTCGAACCGGTATTTTATTTGTCGCACTATGAGATAGCCTCGTCTACTCCCTTTTATCGAAGATGTTGAACACAACAAGATATATTACAAATGAAACAGGGTTACAATATATAGGCACAAGAAAGTAACACCAAGACGACAAGTGTCAAGGAAGGCATAGTGCACATTACATTAATTCTAACAAATGAAATTCAAACATTTATTTATATGTAAACCTTTGCAATATTCAAACTTTATGCCCAAGGAGGTCGGCCCACACTTTAATATTTAAAACCACTTTTATATTATAATATTTAAATCTAATATTTAAATATTATAATATTTTAATATTTAAATATTTTAAACCTTCACTTAACTTTATAATTACCTCGAATAATTTACCCAAGCAAACCAAGTTGGCCTTTGACATCAATGACAACTCAATGGTGAATAATTCTAACAATCTCCCAATTTGTCATTGATGGTAACCCTACAAAGAAACTATCCTTTACATCAACAAGATCACAAGATGCTCCCCCTATAAAGCTACTCCCCTTTACTGAAATTCCAAATTGCTCAAACTGCTCCCCCTTACCGAAATTCTCCCCTTTTGATATCAATGGCAAAGGCCTCTCGGGGCTGAATGATAAGACACTTGACAATGCCACGTTACTCACTGCTCTAACTAAGATAATTAATGATGATATGGGAGTGAAAATCCTAAATTACTATGCTTATTTTCTTGTTTCATTTTATTTTTCCAAACTTTGTAAGGCATATCCTTTTGAACAACTTGACCATCCTCTTTCTTTCTTGATTTCGAAAGTTCAAGGAACATTGTTCTACACCATTTAGTTGTATGCCCAAAATTATTACATTTGTAACAAATGATTTTGTATTCCATGAGAGGTGTAAAAGAATTGAAATTCCTCTTGGTGAAGCCAAAATAATTTCTAGCACAGACCCTGCAATGTACAACTTTATGACCAAATTGGTGGCATGAAAAGCAATGACCATGGAAGAAATATTGAAACCTATCTGATTGCCTTGGAGGATATGGTCGCATGGTTATCTCATTGATGTTTCTATGATGGTCCTTGGTCCATGATGATGCTTTATTTTCTTCCTTTTTGATGCTTCCACTTCTCAGCATATCAGCATAGGTCGTAGGCTCTTCTTTAATTAATTTTCTTGATGCCTTTGTTCCTTTTGAGCTTGACTCCTCCTTTTGTTTCTTTTGACTTTCTTCAAAACCAAGTCTAGTCTTTATAATCAAATATCTCTGTGCTTTGATAATATCATCCAATATTTTTGTGCTTTTCTCAAACCTAATATTTTGTTGTAGCTTATCATTAGATTTTTCCATTTCCTTTCTTAGAGAGACAACCTCATGTTCCAGTTTTTCACATTCCAACTCTTTTGTCTTTAACTGCTCAGTCATAACTTCTTCAATTCGCTTTGCCTCTTCAATTTTAACTTTTAATTCGGTGAGATCTTGTGAGAGCTTTGCCTTTGTCTTCTCATCCTCTTGTACTTGAGTCTTCAATATTGAGTTCTTCTTTCTAAGCATCTTCACCTCTTTAAGAGCAAAAACAAGTTCCTCTTCTATGTCAACTATAGCTTCCTCTTCATTTTCTAGATCTTTCTCCTCTTCTTGTTTTTCAACAATAGGAGCATCTTATTTTACCTCCATGGCCAAAAATAGGATTTCTTCTCTTTCACTATCGGAGAGACTTTCATCATTACTGTTGGAAGAACTGCTTGCTTCCTCAAAATAAATACTCTTCTTGTGCCTTAGAAAGATCTCATGTTTGCTTTGACCATGCCCTTTTTTCTTTTCATGATAAAATTTTATTTCCTTATTTTTCTTATATTCCTCTTCTCCTTCACTGCTACTACTTCCAGTTTGTAGGCACTAATCTGCATAGTGACCAAATGTTACCACAATTAAAACATTTCATAGTATGTTTACTTTTGTGTTTTGTTGGTCCCTTCTTATTTCTTCGCACAAATTTAGCCTCTTCTTCATTGTTCGATTCTTCACTTGACTCTTGTTCTTTATTCTTTGTCTTATTTGAAGCTTTAAATGTGGTCTCCTATTTGGATGTCTGATCTTTTTTAGTCCTCATCTCATAGGCTATAATAATTCCATGTAGCTCATCCATGCTTAAGGTTTTAAGATCCTTCATTTCTTCAATCGCCAAGACCTTTGCATCAAACCTCATGGGAAAAGACCTTAATATTTTTTGAATAATTGTAGAGTCATCAATACTTTCTCCAAGTCCATGAATGGTGTTGAAAATTTCATCAACACGGAGCAGATATTTGACAATATATTCATATTTCATATTTAAGTCTTTGAACTTCCTCCTGTGGGTTTGAAGTTTTTCCATTTTAACCTTATTGTATCCTTCATATGTTCTTTGTAAATTGTCCCATATTTCTTTTACTAAGGTGAATTGTATGACATTCACAAATTTTGATTCACATAACCCACTTAATATTGCATTCATTGCCTTGGAATTGTTTTCAAATGGTTTCTTACCATTTTGATCCGTGGGAGGGGTTGTAGGTGATTTGAACCCATCCACAACAGATTGACATATATTGTAGCCATGTGCCATCAAATAGGTTTGCATCCTCATTCTCTAGAAGGTATAGTTAGTCCCATTGAACAATGGAGCCCTATTTGATGAAAAACCTTCTTGGTAAGCCATGTGTGTTCTTGTAAGATCTTCCTTCAAGCAGTTAGGCTTTCATGAAGGAACTTGCTCTAATACCAATTGAAGAAACACACTTATACTGAGAGGGGGGCTAAACAATATAAGATAAAAATTTTATTTCCACAACAATCACTGCAATAATAAATCAATGCACAAAATCCATACACATAAGAGACAAGAGTTTTATGTGGAAACACCCTTTCGGGAGAAAACCATGACAAAATATTGCTTATATTTCTTCAATAAAATTCGTGGGCACCAACCCATAGGAGACACCAATCCTCTTGTACAATTTTGTTGGCACCAACCCATAGGAGACACCAATCCCCTTGTGCAAGTTTGTGGGCACCAACCCACATGAGACACCAATCTCCTTGTTACAATAACGTAGGCACCAACCTATAGGAGACACAAATCTCCTTGAGGAACCAACCTCAGGTCTGAAGACACCAACCTTCAGCTCAAAAATTTGATTAAAAACTTTGCTCAAGTTTGCTTTAGAATCTTATCATTAACTCTGTTTAAATATTCTCTAGAATATTATCATTAACTCTGCTCAAATATGCTCTAGAATCTTATCGTTAAAGCTTGCTCAAATCTTCTCTATAATCTTATCATTAAAGCCATCAAGAATATCACCTTTATCTCTCCAAAATCTAGCAACTCAATTTTTCTTATATCTCCTTTTCAAACTTTTAAACTGATTCCTTATGTCTTCCAACTTTTATAAAGTTCAATAATAATTTGTACCTCTTTAATATGGTGCATGCAAAACGACCTCACCTCTGCTGCTTGGCACCTACAAAATCTCCACTCCATGCTTCAAGGTCTGTGTCTTCTATTCAAGTCACCTATGGCTTAGCATTTGGAATCCTCATACATCATAGGAATACCACGTACTCATCCTCTAGAAGAAGAACTCATGAATATCGCCCTGATGTCTTTGTAACGGTTCTTGCAGTTGAATAATATTTCTTAACACTCTGCATTTTTACCTTTGAAGTCTGGAAGTTCATCCTTGAGAAAAAATGATCTTTACCTCTCGCTTGGCTCATGTCCAGCTATGCCAATCTGAAATATGTCCCTTGTTTTCGTTGTCATTTTTCTAGTTCTGTATACCACACATTTAATATCACTCTAACATTGTTTTCTATCGTTATGTGCATAGCCCTCAATGAATTTCATGAAATATATTTAGTATCTCTTAAAGGCAATATCTTTGGTGGCTCAAGTTGTGTGCATTTCCTTCATCAGTTTCTTCATTTTCTTACGACTTACAATTTGATGGTTGATAACGACTCTTCTCTCTTATAACATCTTCCAACGTTTGCAATCTCACTGTTTTCTCTATGATGCTCATCCTATTTGGAGAATATTCAATTGCATTTTCCTTGACTCTTAATCTCTAATAAATATTTTGTGGCTTCCAATAAGAACTCTGACTATCAACAAATAGTGACAACTAGTTGGGTTGGCTAGCATCTAAAACAGCTCTGATGCAACGTTCCAAACATCATCTATCTTTTACCAGTAGGATTTCTACTTTTCTTGTACGATCGAATGCTTATGGAATTCAACTATAATCAGCTGCACTCCTCAACCGAATGGCCTATGAACTCTCCACATGTGTCTCACGTTGATTGCAACACCAATCAGTGTGGGGTCCTGCTACTTCCTCAACTGCTCGCACAACAACGAGCGCCTCCATTGACTTCTACGATCAAGGAAAAAGCACACCCCTACGGATGTTTCTATGCCCTATGAACCAAAAACCTCTCCTAACACTAGATGAATCCCTATAGCTTATCAATCTCCTATTTCACTCTTATCCATCGCATCGTACCAGTAACTCAAGTGGTGAGGACTTCTTTTTGTATAGCAGTGCCACTTTCTTTTCGCATGAGCTCAACCTTTGAAACTCACCATTTTTGCTCGAACTGGTCTTTTATTCATCGCACTGTGAGATAATATCGTTTACTTCCTTTTACCAAGATTTTTGAGTGGATACACACCTTGAAATGAAATTCAAACATTTATTTATATGCAAACCTTTGCAATATTCAAACTTTATGCCCAAGGAGGTCGACCCACACTTTAATATTTAAAACTACTTTTATATTATAATATTTAAATATTATAATATTTAAATATTTTAAACCTTCACTTAACTTTATAATTGCCTCGAATAATTTGCCCAAGCAAACCAAGTCGGCCTTTGACATCAATGACAACTCAATGGTGAATAATTCAAACATCCATTTGCTATATCTTTACATGAAGAAGATGATAATATGTAAAGCTCTATGGCATCCAAAAATTTGGAACTCTCATGATTATGGAGTCTAATAACTTCTCCTATAAAAGAAAACTCAAAATGAATAACTTTTTCACATTTCATATCAAATGGATCATACTTATAACGGTTGGTTTCTAACCTTAATTCTTTCACCATGGTCCATTTCCCACATACAATACCATAGCATCCATTGATTTTTTAAAATTTTCATCTAAAATTTGGAAATCCACTTCAAGAAACATCAATAAATGAACTAGTAAGGACTTCATAACCAATAATGTAACAACCCCAAGGTGAATTATAAGTTTATACCTTAAGATTTTTATTTCCCCACCTCCATCTCAATGTCCTCAAAAGTGGTATTCTTGTCTATAGTATAAACTATTCAAATGGAGAACAAATGTGGTGGAATAAATAGTAACAATAATACATTTAATGCCTACAAACTTTTTGTTGCTCTAATAATTTTTCCTACCTCCACCAAACCACACAAACTTGTATTTATTTTGCCCAATCAATAATTTTCTACCATAGAACATTTTTCCATCAATGATACCCTCAACCTTAAGGGATTTTTTTGGAAGATAAAGTAATATTGATGGTGAATTAATATACCGACCAGTGTGCTAACCACTAAGTAGCTAAAAGATATATATAGAAGGTCAATGCAAGCTACATGTAGTCCTATGTATACATGTTTATGCAATGTTGTAAGACATCCTAGTTTTGTCTTTCAACATGGTATCAGAGCCATAAATGATGGTGGCCATGGAATACTATATCTAAGCTAAATGTGAAGAGGTATTGTGCACTGTGGTGGAGATGATATAGTTTTCAAGCCTTGTGATGCACTTTGAACTAGCCATTATTGAGCTTTGAATCATAGAAGGGTTATTTAAAGGGAGAGGTTGTATGAAAGAAAAGTAGTAAATTGTTGTAAGTAGTCAAGTGTCTAGTGTCATTTATATTGTAGTGACTTTGGGATCTCAAAGATAATTTTGCATCACAATGGATTTATATCAAGGCCTAAACTCTAGATTTAGTTCACCTATGCATAGGTTGTGGAGTTTTTTCAAAATTTATTGAAAGGTTTGGTGCTTTGTGCAAGTAGACAAGTTTTAAGGTAGTGGTTGTTGCTTAGCAAAAATAAATTTTGGGTTGTTATAATATGTTTGTGAGAGCAAGTTTTTTGTAGGAGAGAAGGGAAGAGAGATTAACTCTTTTGGTGCTTGAATGCCTTCAAAATATCACAAAAATAATTTATGTAGGTGTCAAGCCTCTCCAAGTTGCTAGTGAACAGTGACACCAGAGTAAATTTGACCTTGAGATAAGGCTAATTTGATACTGTGTCTATTATGAGATCCACTTCTTTAGAAATTGTATGATAGACAATTTTGGAAGCTCAATACATATGCCTAGCTAGCTGGGTGTCAAGGCTACCCACTGTACCTCTTATGCCAATAAGCTTTTTGCTTTTGAATTGTTGATAGTTATCTAGTTTAGAGAGTGCCATAGTGCAGTCACCATAATTGCATCAATCTTCCATGCCATATTTTCAATAGGTCATATATGTCAGTCTATTCAAAAAAAATTATTCATGTGGTTGTGTATGTTTTTTAGAGGATTCAGTCTTGACTATTTATCCAATTTGATATTATTTGGTCCATAGTACAATGAGATAAGCTAAAATGATTTGAGCTATGAGAGTGTATAAAATATAGGTTGATGAGCTTTTTTGTTTATGTTTTTTTAAAAATGAGTAATTTTGGTGACTCTTTATGAGACAAGTCATTGATATTCTTCTTCTATGCAAAATAGAAGGCCTATTTTAAGGGACCATAGGTAAATACTTTTGGATCTCTTATTTCTTGAGATAGCATGTCTAAGGAGACATGGTCAATTATTTAAAAATATCAAATCATAACAATATATCACGAATATGTGAGTTAAATGAGAATGAAATGTGTCACAATCATGAAATAAGACATGAGTCAATTTATAAAAGGAAAGAAAAAAATATCAAGGGCATGTTATGTTCTGAGGATTGAACAATTTCATATCATATTTGCATCAAAGTGTGGATTAAAGATTTAAGTCATTAAATAAATATTATTATAGATCTAAACACACTATGCTTTGTATCTTATTTCTTACAAAATAGTCAACAATGTGGATTAAAGTGTGTTAAAGAATTGAATAACAAGTGTCATGAAGTTTTTGAGTTATTCTATTTTTATTAAAAAATAATTATTCCAATGGTATATTATCTTCAATATCCAACACCCCTCATTATTGTGTTGAGGAATACAAGCCTCAAATATCCTTAACAAAATGGTAAAATAAATGAGGTGATAAGCTCAAAGACAAGCCCAAGCTCAAAAGAGTGCCACATAAAATACAGTTCTTTATTTCCAAGAATTAAGTGAAGGTGGAGAACTATTAGCACTTAAGTGCAAATTATAGATGATTATCAAAGAATTTATGTTTGAGAAGATAATTTAAAAAATATTATTGTATTTTCTAATGATTTCATGAAGAAGGTACACAATGCAATAACCTATCTTGACATGATAAATATCATTCCTCTTTATATATTGATGGATTTGTAATGTAACAATGGGTTCTTCCTCACTTGATGAGGTCTTTCATGCTTCTAGTGTGAGCTCTAATATTTTTGTTAGCCTTTGATGAATATATGAAATAGGAAATGTAACCACAAGATATGATAAAATTAATCTAAGATGACTATAAACTAATGGCACAATAATAAGCAAGAAAATAATGAAATGTACATCTACAAATAACTCAAAAAGATACCATTAATAAGTTCTCACAAAAATAGTACAATGGAGGACATGAACACTCCATGAACTTTTATGAAGAGACTGCATTGTAACACAATACTAATAATTCTTTAAGAGTTATTATTGAATTGTAGGGACTGCTAATTCATGAAATAGTTCCTCATCATTAAAAGCATTTCTTACTATCTCATCCATTATCTTGAGATAAATCAATAGAGTTCTTCTAGCTATAGTTCCTTTGTAGTAGTCTACCTTATGACTCTCTAGTTTTAGAGTATATGAAATATATTTTGAAGTGTGGAGATTATAAGGTGTAATTGAGAGTTGATGTTTTGTATGGTGAAATATTTTGAGGTATTATTTAAATGATATTTTTGAAGAGGTTTTTGCTATCTAACCTTTGAGATTGGCAAATAGGGTGATTGTGATTGAGATAGGTGATTGAGGTCAAATCTTATTCAAACGAAAGGTAAGGACATATTATCCTTATGAGTGATTGTTGGATGTTGTGAATGCTAAGTTGGAGTGAAAATGTTATTGTTTGATAAGTATTGTTGAGTAAGCCTTCATATGCATGATTGGTGAATTCTTGTGAGCACACTTGAGTGAGAACTTGAGAACTATCTTGAACTAGGATTTGTAAAAGATCATGAGTATCATTATTATGTGAACTTGAAATCATCTTGAGTCAAGGTTAAGTTCCATTATGTGAATTTTTGAGAGCATTGGATGAAACATTTGCTTAGGATTTGCAATAAAGTTATTGGTTGAGTTGATTGAGCATAGTTGATTGGAAAGTGTTGGAGTGATAGTTCAAGTTTTATGAGACAAATTGTTCTATATTATGAATTGATTTGAAAAAGAGATTGAAAGTGATTGAGTGTTTGTGAGTGTGAAACATATTGAGTCTCTAACCATTCTCTATATTTTTCTAAGGTTAAACAAGAGAGTTTGAAAGTCATTGCGTATTTTTGTGAGTGGGAAACATATTGAGTCTCTAACCATTATCTATATGTTTCTGAAATTAAACAAGAGTTTGAAAGTGATTATTTATTGTTGTGAGCAAGTAACACATTGAGTCTCTAACCATTCTCTATATGTTTCTGAGGTTAAACAAAAGATTTTGAAAGTTATTGAGTATTGTTGTGAGTGGGAAACATATTGAATCTCTAACTATTCTCTATATGTTTTTGAGGATAAACAAGAGAGTTTAAAAGTGACTGAGTATTGTTGTGAGTGAGTAACATATTGATTCTCTAACCATTCTCTATATATTTATGGGAGTCAAACAAGATTCTGTGTGAAACTTGTTGGTGTGATTGAAAGAGGTTTTCTATGAAATATTGATTTGAGTTTTATATGTAAGTTTTTTGATTGATTTGAGAAAGCTTTTGTGAGAGCTTGTGAGAATATTTGAGTAAGTACTAGAACGAACATAAGGATATAATTGAGAGAGATTTTTTGAAAGCTTAAGGACATATTTGTGTGAGCTTTTGTGGAAGCTTACAATCAGATTTGGAACAAGTTCTAGTGAAGACTTATTGAGGAGATTTGAGGTAAGTCTTGGTAAAGACTTGTTGAGCAGATTTGAGGTAAGTCTTAGAGAAGACTTGAGAGCAGATTGGATAAGTTCTTGAGAGGACTTGTGGACAGATTTGAGACTAGTATTTGAGAATAATTAAGAGTAGATTTGATCGATTTGTTCAAACCTTGAGTTAAGGTTTGGATCAGATATAAAAAATGTGATTTGTGATTGGATCAAGCTTTGTGGTAAATCTTGAGGACAAATTGAGGACAGAGTTTGGTGCAAACATGAGGACAAATTTATACCAGATTAGAGATAGAGATTGAGTAGATTTGTTCTAGACTGAAGGACTGTGTTTAGTGCATATCAAAGACAAATATTGAGTATATTTGTGCTAGACCAAATGATTGTGTTTAGTGCATATCAGAGATAAATATTGAGCAAATTTGTGCTAGACCGAAGGACTATGTTTAGTGCATACTTGAGAAAAATATTGAGTAGAGCTTTGGAGGTGATATATTAGAGTACAATAGTATCCAGTGGATAGAGATCCATTAACCAGGATAGAGAGGACAAAGGTTTTCAGTGGAGAGATATCCACAACCTAGAATAGTGGAGGCAGTAGTCTTCTAGAGCATCACCAACCAGAGCAGAGGAGAAGGACTTATCATGTGGATAGAGATCCACAAATAAGCTAAGGATATTGGTATCTCATGTGGGTTGGTGCTCACAAAAAGGATTAGGAGATTGGTGTCTCCTTTGGATAGAGGTCCATAAACATTGTAATAGGGAAAGGTTTCCCAAGTGATTTGTTGAAAAAAATTTAGTGAAAAATTTTCTCCATGGAGTAGCCCACATTGGGTGAACCATGTTAAATTTATGTCTCTATTGTGTGTGGTGATTTGTGCATTACTTTAATTACTATCATTGAAATTTTATTGATATATTGAATATTATTGTTTGAGCAAAGAAAAGTAAAAAGTGGTCTTATACTGTTCACCCCCCTCTCAGTATAAGCTTATGTTCTTCAATTACTATTAGAGCAGATTTCTTCGAAAGAGTTTAACATCTTGAAGGAAACGCTCACAAGAACACATATGGATTCTAAGTATGGGTCTTTAGGGAGTTCAACACAATTGTTCGATGGGAGCAATTATGTACTTTGGAGTATGAGAATGAAGATTCACCTTATGGCACATGGAAATGAAATATGGGAAGCAGTTGAGAATGGATACATACCACCAACTACTCCACCTACAGATAAATATGGTAAGCTTCTACATCTTCACAATTCAAATGCAATGAATGGAATTTTGAGAGGTTTGCATGAAACAGATTTTATAAAGGTTATACATTGCAAATCAGCAAAGGAAATTTGGGATAAGTTTCAAGGCATATATGAAGGATATTAAAAGGTCAAAAGGGTAAAGTTGTAAAATTACAAGAGAAAATTTGAAGACCGAAAGTTGAAGGATGAAGAAAACATTGCTGCATATCTACTTCGTGTGGACGAGGTTGTTAACTCCATGCAAAGACTTAGGCTCAAAGTTGAAGAATCTGATGTTTGTGATAAGATTTTAAGGTCACTCCCAAAAATATTTAGTGAAAATATTTCAGCTATAGAAGAGTCAAAATATATTAAAATTTTTACAAGGGATGAATTACATGGAATTTTCACAGCTTTTGAGATGAGAATAAAAGATAAACCTATTCCCCAGAAATAAGCAGTCCTCAAATCTACTAAGAAGACAAAGGGTAAGAAGTCAGATTCAAGAAATGAGTTATCCAATGATGAAGAAGAAAATTATGGCAAAAGGAACAAGGACTCGAGAAAGTATAAAGGTACAAAATAAGTTAGATGTTTCAATTGTGTAAAATATGGTCACTATGCATCTGATTGTCCAGAGGCTGGAAATAGCAATGATGAAGAAAAATAAGATCATAAGAATAGAGAAACAAGAAAATACAGGTACCAAAAGAAAAGCAAGGATGAACAAGGCAAGCAAGGAAAGAATTTTTTCCAAAGGCATAAAAAGAGTTTCTATGCATACAAGGCAAGTAAGAGTTCAATTTATAGTTCTAGAAGCTCCTCAAGTGATGATGAAGATGAAATTCTATTTCTAGCAGAAGAAAGAGAAGTGGTTAAAATAAGGTCACCAATAATCCTCAAGTATTTTAGATGTGTTAACTTTGGTCATCTTGAAGATAGTTGTAAAAGGAATGGATTCGGATTTAGTGATGATGAATATGAAGATACACTTGAAGGACCAGAAGAGAGTCTAATTTTGGCAATAGAATAAGAAGTAGGTGATCCTACAGAAGACAAATCAGAAAGGAATAAAGATGATCCCAAAGGCAAAGAAATAGAGGAAGAATAAGAGAAATGAGAAGTTGATCTTGAAGGTGAACCTATTTATACCCTTGATGCATTAAGGGAGGTAAGAAAGCAAAACTCAAAACTCAAGCTTAAATTTCAATAATGTGATGAAGAGAAAGGAAAGCTTATAGAGGATCTAAGTAACTCAATAGCTAATACAAGGAGGTTTAAAGAGAAGTTACAAGCTAAGATTTTAGAATGTGAAAAACTAGAGCATTAAGTAGCTTCACTAAGGAAGGAAGTAAAAGAGTCTAGAGATAAGCTACACAAGTTTGGGAAGAGCTCAAAAACCATAGACAATATTATAAAGGTACAAAGACGTTCATAAAAAAATAGGACTTGGATTTGAACAGGAACAAAGAGAACAATACGAGGAGTCAATCTCAAGCTTCAAAGAAGAAGAACCTTCAGAAGAAGAGAGTGTAAGAGAAATTGAGACTTCTAAGGATGAGTTGGACAATAGAGAGTTCAACGGGAAGAGGAACAATGCACAAATGAGGAACATATGGAACATGAAGCAACACAAGGTAGAAGAGACTAAGAGACCAATGAGGTTAAGGCAAGGTAATTTCAATGGATGATGTTTCTCATGTCACAGGTTTAGGTACAAGGCTGCACAATACAGGACACATGAAGGACAATATTATGGGAATTTCAGAAACATGCATATTTTTCAAGTGTATTGCTACTCTTGTAATCAGTTTGGTCACAAGGCATTAAATTGCAGGTTTCATGACAAGAATGGATATGGCTTCACCAGGAGAAACTCCAAGACATTTTCACCTTTAAGGAATAACAACATTAAGTGTTATAAGTGCAATAATGATGGGCATACAACAATGTGGTGTAGAATAGAAATTCTAGAGACAAGTAGGAACAAGAATATTCAGAGGAATTAAAAGAATCAATTGAGGAAGAAGGTGGACAAAGGTAAAGACCAGTGTATGCTAGGAGTATAAATACTCTTACCCCATAACTAACCATATCAAGAGGAGGTGGGGGAGGGGCTAATCTAAGAGTCTCATTCTTAGCCTTTATTCCCAAAGATGACCCTTTGCCATTGATGTCAAAGGGGGAGAAATTTGTGTTAGGGGGAGAGCATTCAGTCAAGGGGAGCAGTTTCCCAGGGGGGGCAAAACAAAAAAATGTAAAGGAAATGGTAAAAGGTAAATGGGTTGCCATCAATGACAAAGGGGGATATTGTTGGAAATATGAGCAAGTTTTGTTGTCATTGATGTCAAGAGTCAGTTTCAGTGAGCAGTGCAAAAAGGAGGTCAAACGTCAATTTTCGTAAGTAGTGCAAGAGAAAGATTGCTTCTAGGCCTAAGAGAAATAATATTATAATATTCAAGGTGGTCAGATAAGGTCTAAAGGAGCAATAGGAAGGCCCAAGAAAAATGATATTATAATATTGTATTATAATATTAAATGTCTAAAGTAAAGACCTAAAGTAATTAAATTAATTATAAATTAATTATAATAATTTTATTATAAATTAATTTATATTTTAATTTAATTAACCCTAATGTTAGGGTTATAAAGGCAAAAAACTAATTTAAAGTGCTGACATCGACTATATTCTTCTCATCAGCCGACGTGCTAAAGAGATGGTACAATGGTATAAATACCATGTGCCTTGGTGAATTAAACCCCACCTTCGATCGAATCATTTGCGAGTGCATGCGAAATTTCTACAATCCACATGAAAAAGAAGAGGATAATTTTTGCTTACGTGGCAGCCATCGAAGGGATAAAATGAGGGAGGCTTGGAGCCTCATTGCAAACCGTGGTGGTTGGGCTAGCGGTAAGTGGTTGTGTGTTTAGGGCGCTAACAAGCACGAGGTTTCATGATCAAACCCCGATGGTAGGCTTGGGAACATTTTTTTAGTTGCGTCTTTTGGTTTTAGCACTGAGCACATGAGTCAAAGTGCACAAGGTGATTTTGACTACCAAGGTGAGTGCCTAGCTCATACAAAAAGTGGGCCATGGCAAGGGCGCTGGTGGCAGCGCAATGGGAGTTTGAATCCCATCGAGGGAAAAGAGGTATTTAATTTTCTAAATTAAATTTTCTCCTAAGGTTTTAATGTGGTATGGTTATTTTTGTTAGGAGGGAGTTATAAGGTTTTTGAAAGTTAAATATTTTATTGTGATTTTGATAAATTGAATTGAGATAAGAGTTATAAGGTTGGAAAAGGAAATTATATTTTTTTTGAGATAAAGCTATGATGTATTAATTATTTTGAGAGAAGACATAAAGTGTCTAAAGAATATTTTTGTGGAAGTTGTATTTAAACAAAATTGTTGACTTATATTTTGAAGTGTGGATATTATAAGGTGTAATTGAGAGTTGATGTTTTGTATGGTGAAATATTTTGAGGAATTATTTGAATGATATTTTTGAAGAGGTTTTTGCTATATAACCTTTGATATTAGCAAAGAGGATGATTGTGATTGAGACAGGTGATTGAGGTCAAATATTCTTCTTCAAAAAAGGTAAAGGCATATTATCCTTATGAGTGATTGTTGGATGTTGTGAATGCTAAGTTGGAGTGAAAAGGTTCTTGTTTGATAATAATTGTTGACCAAGCCTTCATATGCATGATTGGTGAAAGCTTTTGAGAAAACTTGAGTGAGAACTTGAGAACTATCTTGAACTAATGTTTGTGAACGATCATGAGTATCATTGTTATGTGAACTTGGAATCATCTTGAGTCAAGGTTGAGTTCCATTGTGTGAATTGTTGAGAGCATTGGATGAAACATTTGATTAGTGTTTGCAAGCAAGTTATTGGTTGAGTTGATTGAGCATAGTTTATTTGAAAGTGTCGGAGTGATAGTTCAAGTTTTGTGAAACAAATTGTTCTATATTATGAATTGATTTTAGAAAGAGATTGAAAGTGATTGAGTGTTTGTGAGTGTGAAACATATTGAGTCTCTAACAATTCTCTATATTTTTCTAAGGTTAAACAAGAGAGTTTGAAATTCATTTAGTATTGTTGTGAGTAGGAAACATATTGAGTCCCTAACCATTATTTATAAGTTTTTGAAGTTAAACAAGAGAGCTTGAAATTGATTGAGTATTGTTGTGAGCGAGTAACATATTGAGTCGCTAACCATTATCTATATGTTTCTGAGGTTAAACAAGAGAGTTTGAAAGTGATTGAGTATTATTGCGAGTGGGAAACATATTGAGTCTCTAACCATTCTCTATATGTTTCTGAGGATAAAAAAGAGAGTTTGAAACTGACTGAGTATTGTTGTGAGTGAGTAACATATTGAGTCTCTAACCATTCTCTATATGTTTATGGGATTCAAACAAGATTATGTGTGAAACTTGTTGGTGTGATTGAAAGAGGTTTTCTATGAAAGATTGAGTTGAGTTTTATATGCAAGTTTTGTAATTGATTTGAGCAAGCTTTTGTGAGAGCTTGTGAGCAGATTTGAGTAAGTCCTAGAAGGGACTTAAGGATAGAATTGAGAAAGCTTTTGTGAAATCTTAAGGACATATTTGTGTGAGCTTTTGTGGAAGATTACAATCATATTTGGGATAAGTTCTAGTGAGGACTTATTGAGCATATTTGAGGCAAGTCTTGGTGAAGACTTGTTGAGCAGATTGGACAAGTTCTAGTGAGGACTTGTTGAGCAGATTGGACAAGTTCTAGTGGGGACTTGTTGAGAAGATTTGAGGTAAGTCTTAGAGAATACTTGAGAGCAGATTGGACAAGTTCTTGAGAGGACTTGTGGACAGATTTGAGACTAGTATTTGAGAAAAATTGAGAGCAGAGTTGATTGATTTGTTCAAACCTTGAGTTAAGGTTTGGAGCAGATCTAGCAGAGGTGATTTGTGATTGGATCAAGCTTTGTGGTAAATTTTAAGGACAAATTAAGGATAGAGTTTGGTGTAAACTTGAGGATGGTTTTGTACCAAATTATAAATAAATATTGAGAAGATTTGTGCTAGATCAAAGGACTATATTTAGTGCAAATCAGAGACAAACATTGAGTAGATTTGTGCTAGACTGAAGGATTGTGTTTAGTGCAGATTAGATATGGAGATTGAGCAGATTTGTGCTAGACCAAAGGACTATATTTAGTACAAATTTGAGATAGATATTGAGTAGATCTTTGGAGGTGATATATCAAAGGACATTATTATCCAGTAGATATAGATACATAAGCCAACATAGAGATGACAAAGGTATTCAGTGGAGATAGATCCACAACCAAGAACATTGGAGGTAGTAGTCTTCTAGAGGATCACCATCCAAAGCAAATGAGAAGGAGTTGTCTTGTGGATAGAGATCCACAAACTAGCTAAGGAGATTGGTGTCTCTTGTGGGTTGGTGCCCACAAACTAGATTAGGGGATTGGTGTCTCCTTTGGATAGAGGTCCATAAACATTGTAATAGGGAAAGGTTTCCCAAGAGATTTTTTTTTTACATGGTGGAATCAGTAGCCACCACGAATTTGGATAGGTTGTCTAGCTTTTATGGCCACCATAATATTTTGCGTTGTCCACCCTGGAAGCCACCACACATATCTTCGCGTAGTCCGCCCTTATAACTACCATGTCACAATCATTTTAAACCTTTTACGCTACTGAAAGCACCAGGAAATGGATAAGCGTTCAGTCTGATGAGGCCCGAGATTTTCCCAAGAGAATTATTGAGAAAAATTTAGTGAAATATTTTCTTCATGGAGTAGCCCACATTGGGTGAATCACATTAAATTGGTGTCTCTATTGTGTGTGGTGATTTGTGCATTATTTTAATTACTGCTATTGACATTGCATTGATATATTGAATATTATTGTTTGAGTAAATAAAAGTAAAAAGTGGTCTTATATTGTTCACCTCCCTCTCAGTATAAGCTTGTGGTCTTCAATAAATTGCTACAAAATCATGCCATACTATTTTGCTACTTGCATCCATGCTATCATATTTTCTCATGAGTTTCAAAGCTATCTCCCTTATCCATGCTTTATTAAAACTGCTACTCTAGATCATGCAAACCTACATACTCACCTTTAGATTCACCATCAATTTTTTGACAAAACATCCTTGGATCAGCCCCAACACTATCAACCCTAGTTTCCAAAAGTTGCAGGTCTGCGGTAGCAACCGTCTCACCCCGAGATAGTCTATAGATGAATACTATCTCACTCGATATGATCCCATTCAGGTGACAAATTTTTACTATTTATTTTGCATATTTGCTTAGATAAATACTTGCATGTTTTTTTTAGTCATAGATCTTTTATTTTATGCATTTTACTTTATTATAATATCTTAGATCTTTGTCATCTTATGCATGCATCCACTTTATTATGCTTTACTTCTTTATCAACATGGGCCCAACCTCAGTGGACCTCGTAGATGCTACTAATTCCTCCTTGTATTTCATTGCATATAGATTACAAGATTCATGGCAACGAAGGAGTTTGGATCTCACTCTTATGGGGTGATCTCAATAAAACCCGTTAAAAATCATTGTTGTGGGCACAAAAATCATTAATATTGCACCAAGAATATTATTGTAAAATTGTATCATTGGTAAAATTCTTGAAGGGGATATTATGTAACACATTTTAAAGAAATCAATGCAAGTTTAATATAGTCAAATTCCATTGCCATTTGGTTTCTTTCACTGTGTTTTGCATCGTGTCTTTCCTTTCAGTAGTTTTTTACCTATTTTATTATGATGCATGCCTTTTTGTGCTTTTAAATGGTGATCATGGTGGGATCCCTTGTGGGTCCCCCTTTTGTCATTATTTGTTGTTTTGTTGAATCAAAATGACTAATTTTTGCTACTTTTTAGGGTTATTTATAGGTACACTATCACAACCATCTTAGAAAACCCCTCTCTACTATCATAACCATCTTAGACTATCCCTGTTCTACAACTATATTAGGTGAGACAATCACCAACCAAAGATAAATAGTGGTAAATATGCAAGGATAAACACCAAATGAAAGGAATCCAAGTTCCATTTCACATCTTAGGATAGTTTTTCTTCATGTTTGATAGGAAAACTAAAAAAATAGAAAAATATGCATCATCTAGTTGCATGTTCTACATTTTTTAGTTTTAAAACTATCAAAGAGTGACGATCTTGGGTCAAGAAAGTCTTTGGTCTGTGACCGTCTTAGGGAAATATGGTCCCTATTTTGTAGTCATATCTGTCAAGATGATCTATGTGTTTTTCCTATTTTATGTTGCATTTGTTGTCTGATAAAAATATGAATCCTCATGTAGCAAAAAAATAGATGTATTTAGCTTTATAATTTGCATTATTTAGAATCATTGGTGTGCTCTTTGTTTCTATTTTTAGCAATAAAAGGAACACTACACACCACATATCATTTAAGCACTGGTAAGGTTGGCCTTCATCACCAACCCCCAATCAAGACTAGCGATGTTGTATTTCACCTCCTTTCGCTAGTCTACCCCTCTAAACACCACAGTAGCCCCCACGAGCAGTTTCTCAAACATCATTATCGAGAGACCCGCTACTTTTGGATGCATATTGAGGTAGGTTAGGTTTAGATGCCCCTTAACCATAGGGATTAATAATCTATGGAACACATGTATAATTTGTATCTGAGCATGCTCGAGTGTGAAGCAAAAGCTTGACTAGGAAAGTAGTAGGATTTAGATAGCACGATCCCTCCTCAAGATGATAGTATTCCTATAACAGTGTCTATTTCCCATCTATTACCTATAGGAATCCATTTTTATTTGTTGTTTGTGTCACATTCCTCGATAAATGTTATGCACAAACTACCTTTCTATAGTAATCATTTCATCTTTCCTTAGTTTTATAGGAGTAGATTTGAAAAACAAAAACATACAAAAACCAACTAAAAAAAAAAACAAAATAGAAATCAAAAATCAAAATAAAAATCATCAAAAATCAAAACAAATATTTCTTTCTTGATTTTTTTTATTGCAATTTGTTTGCATAGCTTAGAAAGTGCTTGAGAGTATTTTTGTTGTCTTTTACACATAGTTTTCCTAGCAGATGGTTGTAACACGTAGCCAAGATCATTCATAAGCTTACGCTATTGATCCATTGCCTAGAGCCATGTATCATTTTAGATTTATCCATAGGACCTCGTCATACCTAAATGGATACATGATCATCCTAGCTTAAAAATCATCTGTTACACCACTAAACCCAACACATTGGGTGTCCACACTCATAACTCACCCACAAGTACTAAATATGATCAAGATATGGATTATACTTATCAAGATACATTGCATACCTTTTATAGGGATAATTACAACCAAGTTGAATCATCTATAAATCCCGTACCATGCATCCATATCTTGGATCAACCTATGACTCCCCTAGATAAGGGTCAAGGGTGCACCCCACAACAAGATAGGGATGTTCAAGCTACTCCAGTTGATTGTCCTTGGATGAGTTGTAAGTATGATTATTTGAACATATACGATGATCAAGGTAATAATAATGCTACCCCATTGACTCATGGGCACGAGGATGATAATATTCATCCTCTTGCTATGCCTTATGATATGTAGTATGGTCAATTATGGTGCGCTTCAACACCTCTTGGTTACACAAAACCTATATTTTGATAGCAGTACAAAGTTAATACGATATCTCGCACCCCAAAAAATAAGTTATCAATCACTATGTGGATGAAGCATAAAGGATGTCTATTCATGCCACTCATAGACATGTGAATAGGCCACACACCATTGACCTAGAAAACTGGAACCAAGTACCCAGGATGATCTTGGATAATCAAATGCAATGGATGATGCATCAAAGGTTGCCCATGCATATGCAACAAAGACAACCAACTTAATAACACCTAGGGTGCCAAGCACAATAGAACAACATTCCACCATGCCCAAACCAAAATATTTTAGCTCATCCACACTTAAATAAAACTCATCATCAACATCCTAGATCGCCACCCATCCATCATCATCAACTCCATTCACCAGAATGCTTTTAAGTGTACCCCTATCAATAGGATAATGAAGCCTATGAGGAACAACAACCTAAGTATCAATAACCTCTTAATCTGTACCCCAAGGCAAAATATGGCAATATTCTTATTGATACCACTCATCAACTATCTCATCACTAATAAAATTTTCAAACCAATCAAGGCCAAAGGTGAGTGAAAGCCATCATCTCACCCGAGACCTATAAATTGTTGATAGAGTACCTCAAAACATAAGAAAAGCAAGCCTCAGGTTCAAGTTACTAGAAGCCTACCCTACAATAGCTTACTAATCAGCCTCTGCATCGATCGGTTCCATCACCACCCTATCCTGAGTACTTTGACATGACAAAGTTAGACAAGTTCAAGAGTCATAAATATGCATCGAAACATGTGAAAAGCTTCATGAACACATGCTTTCATATTCATGATAGCAACCTCCTCATGCTATGAATATTCCTTATAATGCTTTCTAGGGGTGTTTTGGAGTGGTATAACCATTTACCATACCATAGTATCTTAACCTTTGAATAATTGGAATATTTTTTTCTAGAACACTTTGCCTTCAATGTCATTAAAAATGCGACCTTCACTGATCTATATAATATTTGATAATTTGAGGATGAACCAGTCATGGACTATGGGAATAGGTGGAGGATCATCATAATCAAATTACCCTTCAACCTACCCATAACCAAACTAGCTCAAATGTTCACAAGAAGTTGCACCAAACAAATCTCATTATCATTGCAACTTCAACGATATAGGACTTTCAAAGAGGCCTTGGCCTAGGAAAAAGTAATAGAGTACATAAAGGTCTAGGAAGGAGAGATTAAACTTTGAAAAAAGGAGTGGCCCAATAAAATACAAAAGGTGACCAAAATCAACCTAAAGCAACTGCGATAAACTAGGTTGTCTTAAGTGGCCCTGGACCCTCAAATCTAGAACCATCGCCTAACTATTAGGACCAACCTCCACCAATGTATTATAATACTTAAGCAGCTAATCTGCTACAACAAAAACAACTCCAAACTCAACCTCATTGGTTCCTTCACTAATATACACCATTACTGGATTCTTTGGGATCAATATTTAATCAATTATGTGAGGTGCAAGCAATTACACTCCTTGATATATGATCATTGGATCCTAATCATCCTACATTTAAATCTTACAAGGAGAATCAATAGTACAACTATCATAGACAAAAGATATATGACATCAATAATACTACACATTCAATAATATAGTGTATGATATGATTGAGAGGCAAGATATTGAGATCGATAATCCTCTTGCCTCCAACAACCAAAACATAGGCATCTTCGAAGATACCTTACCCCAGTGTGGAGTAAACATAATACTTGTCAAAATAGAACAACATAAGTGAGTTAATCAAGTGCATGTTGCTCCACCTAACCAAGGTTTCATGGGTATGATTAATATTGTGACAAGAAATAGATGGTATCCAATGTAACCCACACAACTGGTGGATCCTACCAATGTACCATCAATGTCACAAGCACCACCAATATCAAATTTTGTTACACCTACTCCACCTTACCCAATGCTCATGCTAAGGATTAAACTTACCCAAAGCCTATGAATATCATCAACGATGCTCTTTGTCTATGAGTTGATTCGGTAATCAAAGCCACATTTAGAGGCTCTGATGGAGATCTTGAGATCCATTGAACTGTAGCCACAAGACTCAAATTATTTCATCAATTTTATGGGGAACATTCAAATATGTTAAGATCTTGCAATTATATTTTAGGATAATGAAATTTAGATGATACTCGCTAAGGTACATGATCCACTATTACATATCATCACTAGCATGGATAGGGTCCCCTTCAAATATTTTTTGATTGATATAGGATTGTCAATCAACTTAATCACCTCCACTGACCTCCAACATCTCAACCTTCCCTTGTCAGCCATTGCGTATCCACTTTCACTCTTCAATATTTTAATGATGTCCTATGTTCTATTATTAGTATAGTAGTCCTTCCTATTCAACTTATACAAAATGCTATTCATGTACTGTCACATCTTGGAAGGCACCATGCAATACAACATATTCCCTGGTAGATCCTAGATTTGAGACATGAAATATGTGCCTTCTATATTGCATTAGTGCATAATATGTATATATGAAGTCCAAGTTCATTGCATCCCTACAGACCAGGAGACATTCAAATATTGTATTATGGTTGCACATTCCCAAGAGTCCACCTTACCTTTCACACATCTAGACATTCAACCCAAAAACCCAATAAAAAACACAAAGCTCACCTAATGATAATCCATCACTTCACATCCACCACCTCCATCTCAACCCTCATCATTGATATCATAAAATAGGCCTAATTATCATCAGATCCTCCACCTTGAAATCTAAATAAGGCACCTATCACATATGAAGAACACAATATTATACTAAGAGGGGGGTGAAAAATATAAGATACAACTTTTTACTTTTGAATCCAAATGATAACAATAATAATATCAATGCAGTAATGAAACAATGCACAAATCATCACACACATAAGAGACACAAATTTAATGTGGTTCACCCAATGTGGGCTACATCCACAAAGAAATATTACTTATAAATTTCTCAAAAAATTTTGTGGGCTCCAATCCATAAGAGACACCAATACCCTATTACAATTTTCATGGACACCAATCCATAGGAGACACCAATCCCCTCTACTAGTTCTGTGGATACCACTCCACTCTATTCTAGTTTTGTGGACACCACTCCACTCTATTCTAATTCTATTGGCACCACTCCACTTTGTTCTAGTTCTATTGACACCACTCCACTCTGTTATGGTTTTGTGGACACCACTCCACTCTGTTCTGGTTCTCCAAGTCCATGAATAGTGTTGATAATCTCATCAACATGAAGTAGATATATAGTAATATATTCATCATATTTCATATTCAAGTCTTCAAATTTTCTTCTATGTTTGAAGTTTTGCAATTTTGACCTCGTCATCTCCTTTATGTGTTCTCTATAACTTATCCCGCATTTCTTTTGCTAAAGTACATTGCATGACTTTCACAAACTCTGATTCACATAACCCACTCAAAATTGCATTCATTTCCTTGGCATTATCTTAATATGGTTTCTTACCACTTGCATTTGTAGGAGGAGTTGTAGATGGTGTGAATCCATTTTATATTACCATGTATCATATCCATATGCTATCAAATAAGTCTTCATCCTCACACTCCAAAAAGCATAGTTAGTCCCATAAAACAATGGAGCATTATTTGATGAAAATCCTTCCTTATGAGCCATGTGTGTTCCTGTAACATCTTTATTCAAGTTTTTAGGCTTTCATGAAGGAACCTGCTCTTATACCAATTAAATAACACAAGCTTATACTAAGAGGAGGGTGAACAATATAAGATAAAAAAAAATTACTTTTTAATCCAAATGATAACAACAATAATATCAATGCAGTAATGAAACAATGCATAAATCACCACATACATAAGAGACACATATTTAATATGGTTCACCCAATATGGGCTACATCCACAAAGAAATATTTCTTATAAATTTCTCAACAAATTTTATGGGCTCCAACCCATAGGAGACATAAATCCTCTATTACAATGTTAATGGACACCAATCCACAGGAGACATTTATCCCCTCTGTTGATTTTGTGGATACTAATCCACACTATTTTGGTTTTGTGGATACCACTCCACTCTGTTTTGGTTTTGTGGACACCACTCCACTCTGTTTTGGTTTTATGGATACCACTCCACTCTGTTCTGGTTCTATGGACACCACTCCACTCTGTTCTAGTTTTGTGGACACCACTCCACTCTATTCTAGTTCTGTGGACACCACTCTACTCTGTTCTAGTTATGTGGACACCACTCCACTTTGTTTTGGTTCTATGGACACCACTCCACTCTATTCTAGTTCTATGGATACCACTCCACTTTGTTCTGGTTCTATGGATACCACTCCACTCTGTTCTAGTTCTATGTACACCACTCCACTCTATTATAGTTATTTGGAATTCTATCCATAGGAGACCTCAATCCTCTCTATTATGGTTTGTGGACCTCTATACACAAGAGACCTCAATCCCCTTTGCTCTATTTCATGGACCACTATCCACATGAGACACCTATATCCTCTTACTCTAGTTTGTGGATATCTATCCATAGGAGACACCAAGATCCTCTACTCTAGTTTACTCCAAAGCCTACTCACAAAGTTTGCTCAAATATGCCCATAATACTGCTCAAATACCTGCTCAAATTTAATCACTAACATTGCTCAAATCGACTCACTATCATTTCTCAAACCTGCTCATCAACATTGCTCAAGGTTGTTCATTATCACTGCTTAAACCTGCTCAAAAAACTTACTCAATCTTGCTCACAAACATAGCTCAACCTGCTCACAAAACCTGATCAATCATGCTCACAAACATATCTCAACCTGCTCATAAAACCTACTCAATCCTACTTACAAACACAACTCAACCTACTCAAATCTACTCACCAAACCTGCTCATATCTTTCCCAAAAGTGCTTTCTTTGACTAAAATAATTCAGATATATTCTACTTAGTATTCCTTTTCTTCATGAACATATAAATAATGATATGCATTACAAATACTCAATATGTTCTTTCACATTCATTAAGTCTATCGCTTTCACATGTCTCACATTTATTGCATTCCAAAAGATAGCTCTAGTCTAGCACTTGATAATTGAACTTCTTATGTACTCCCAAAATCAATCAAAAACCAATGCACAAATTTGCTTCACAAATCTGGTCTATAACCCTTGCAAATTTATTTCCAATATCAATCAACACTAATGCACAACTTTGTTCTCAAAACCTTGCACATATATTCCCAATTTCATTCAAAGCAATGCTCAACTATGTTCTCAAGCCCTTGCACTTTTATTTCCAATTTTAATCAAAACAATGCACAACTATGCTCTCAAAACTGATCTATAACTTTTGCTTCAATTTCAATCAAATCAAATGCACAAGTTGATCTATAACCTTTCCACATTCACTCTCTTCAATCAAAACCAATGCATATCTAATCATTCCTTATACCTCCAACCATATGACATTAAAATATTTCCTTCAAACAAAAACCACCCTTGAGAAAGGAATTAAATCACCATACCTCTAAATCTACCTTAATGATGATAATATTCTATTTGTATGGGCTTCTCAAAACCTGTCTTAACAAAAATAACTTTCCTTTCTTTTGCCACTTCAAAACAGGTTAGTATATTCCTTTTTCCCTTTTTGATCAAATATTAAATCAACCACTTTTAACACTCTTATCAAAACATATATACTATAAATCTCAAAAACACTCCTTATTTCTCCTTTTGAGACTCACAATAATTAGCAACAAAAACCCTTCATCTCTCCTATTACGACATGTAAAAATTAATTTTAAAGATATCAACTTTATACCTTATAACTCCCAATTAAAATAAGCAAACATATAATTTTAACATACCTTATATCTCCCGCTTAGGCATGCAAAAATATAATCTTAACATACCTTATGTATCCCAGTTAATTAAATAAAATTAAAAAAATTTCCCTCACCTTCGCATAGCAAAAACACCCAACGCGTGCAGATGAGATTCGATCTTCCAACTTTCACAAACACAACGCCTTAGCAAAGGCTAGGTGACCAACCAAGCTACCTCAACGGTGTGAATAATAAGTCGTAGCCTGTATTATTTAACCTTTCCATCGTTCTATTGACCAAACAAAAAAAATGTTACCGCAACGATTCAATCCTACCACCTCTTGTCCCACAATGCCTTAGCGCTAGCTTGGTAGCCAGTTGGGCTAGCTGCATGGATGAGATTGATGTTGGAGCTTAAATGATATATTTTATTTTTTAGTTTTTGCCTACAACGTGCTCTTATTCCTTCTCTGCCAACTGCTGCTCGACTTTCAATTTAGCATCTGCATCGATTAAAGAAATGCAATATTTTGCTTCCATATAAATATGCTTTATCATTTACTTTGGGAGGTCGGATCATAGACTTATGAGTGATTTAATTTTGCTCTTCAATAATGTTGGTGCCAAAACTTATAAACCCATTATAATATTTAAAAAAATATTATAATATTAATATTTTTAAAACCTTTGGCCTTTGTAATATTTAAACCTTTGTCCCAAGCACTTTTAAACCCTTGTCCTTTGCTTGTAATATTTAATTATTTTAAACCTTTGTCCCAAGCACTTTTAAACCCTTGTCCTTTGCTTATAATATTTAATTCTTTTAAACCTTTGTCCCAAGCACTTTTAAACCTTTTTATCCTTTGCTTTCAAACTTCTCTTTATAATATTTAAATTGGATATTAAATATTATAATCCTTTCCATAAAAACATTTGCCTTGCTTTGCAATAAACCTTGCCTTGAATAATTTGTCCATCCTTATAAACTCATCATCCTTGAAGAATATTTCTACCTTGAGTACCATGCACCTTTTGACATTGCCTTGAGTACCATACACCCTTTGACATCAATGATAACTCAATATTTCCAACAATATCACCTTCATCTTCACATTTTCCAACACACACATTCACATCTCAACCATCCAACACAACTCCAACA
The DNA here is from genome assembly GCA_028583015.1 of Wollemia nobilis. Classification (NCBI taxonomy): domain Eukaryota; kingdom Viridiplantae; phylum Streptophyta; class Pinopsida; order Araucariales; family Araucariaceae; genus Wollemia; species Wollemia nobilis. The sequence goes on from JAQPPZ010014703.1 coordinate 57,081, forward strand.
ACTTTGATTTTGACCATTTTTGCCACATTTACCCATGCTTCCCCTATAGAGGATGTATTCCCATCACCACACTGCTTTCATCATAGGCCACATATCCTTCATCATCTCCCCAAGTAGAATCACTATAAGTCACCCTTAGCATGACAAATCCAAGTATAGGTGAATATCAAGTGCAAGATATCACAATCACTCCACTCGTTGAGTCAATCAGAGACTTTGGTCACCTGTGCAACATACCATTTCCCATAGTTACCATAGCCCCTCTTGGGTCTTACCCAAGTCAAACCAATTTTGTCTATGGTGGTATTGATATCACCACAGACACATCGCCTATGCCAAAGGATAAAGAGATGTTTCAGGTCAATATTGATTATCTTTCAAATATATCCTTTACTATGAGGTATTTCCATTGCTCTAATTGGTATGAAAATGACTTGGGAAGATATGATCAAGACCCTTGAACTGCTCTAGAACCACACTACCAGCTACCAATAGATAAATCAAGATTAGGATATGGTATACACATGCTAGATGAGCTTCTTGTTGATTTCCCATAATGCCTTAACTTAGGCTTTGGGGTAGACATTGATGGCAATGAGTATGTCAATCCTGGTAATGCTCATTTACTTAGTGATTATCTACATGTTGCTACCTTATCTATTGTTGATGGTGACTCATCAAAATATGAGTTTGATAATGATCAAGAGTTAGAAGATGACTGGGAATCAAGAGATAATTGGGAGGTCTTCTCCAAAATTTTAGATAGCTCAAAAAGGAGTCCACTCTCATTGAGCCTCTCATGAATCTACATGAATTCTACCTTTGTATTTTCTTGAGATTATCACTACCTCTCTGGTGTCAGCTTTTGCTACTTGAGGATCCAATCATCTCAATACCACCTAGGGGACATCCCATTGTACCCATTCCATCATAACCACCTCCTGAACATTTGTACCTGTTGAGAAGCAAAACACCCCCACTGAAAAAAATGAATTTCCATCCTTTGAAAATATTTAGCTTTCATTTTGCAGTAAGGACCCTCTTGATGTTTTCCAGGTTTTTATTCCAAATTTTGCTTGCCTCCTTCTTCAAAGTTTTGCCTATATCAAAGTATCTAAGTAGGCTTGCATATGCTTTAATTTCAATTTGGAATTCACTTCTTTAATGTTAAGAGTCTTTCTGAGTAAAAAGGATCTTTCACTGATATGTAAAAGTGCATAATACAAGTGAATAAATTCATTAGAGTCAAACTGCAATTTTTGGAAAATTTGCCATTTATGGAGGCATCGTGATTTCACGACATTTCCATTTTTGGACATGTCATGATTTCACGACGGGTTTTGAGTAAGAAGCCTAAGGCCAGAAGGTGTTGTGAAATCGTGACGTCATGATTTTGCGATGTTGCGAAATCGCAACACAAAGCTCAAAAGAAAGCCTAAGGCCAGAAGGTGTCACAAAATCGCAATGTCACAATTTCACGACGTCGCGAAATCGTGACACAAAACCAAAAGGTGCTAAGGGTGGCCGTGTCGCGAAATCGTGATGTCACAAAATCATGACACGGCAAGAACCAAAAGGTGCCAAGGGTGGCCGTGTTGTGAAATCGCGACGTCACGATTTCACGACGTCGCAAAATCATGACATGACAGGAACCAAAAGGTGCCAAGGGTGGCCGTGTCGCGAAATTGTGACGTTGCGATTTCACGACGTTGCGAAATTATGACACGACAGGAACCAAAAAGTGCCATTTTGCGACGTCGCAAAATCATGATACGGCAAGAACCAAAAAGTGCCAAGGGTGGCCGTGTCGCGAAATCGTGACACGACAAGAACCAAAAAGTGCCAAGGCATGGGTGTCGCGAAATCACGACGTCGCGATTTCACATCACAAAATCGTGACACAAAAACAAAAGGAAGCCCAAGGCGGATAGGGTGTCACGAAATTGCAACGTCATGATTTCGCGACGTCATGAAATCGTGACACAAAGCAAAAGCAGCGCAAAGCAAAGGGGACGTCGCAATTTCGCAACATGTCACGAAATCGCGACATGTCACGGTTTCACGATAGAAGAGATGGGAAAGACCAGAATGTAGGGGGATGTCGTGATTTCACGACACGTGTCAAAAAAATAAATAGAGCCGACATGTAATGAACATTAGGGTTTTAAATTAATAATGTTAAAATACTAATCCTTGCTTGTTCTTTTGCAGAAAGCCAACTGGCAGTTGCATACTAGCAGAAGTAATGGCAAAAAAGGACAAAATAAGCACGGATTAAATGAAGGTCATCAGATGGAAATTTGAGATGCCGAGAATTGCTGGTTCATCCAGATTTTATAGATCTGGCCACAAAGAGACTTTACGGTGACTAAGCAGCTGCCCATTTAATGGAATATGTCGGCAATTGACCGGAAAATGAAAATATCTACACATAGTTACCGAAATTTTCTGATGGACGCATTTAACAAGAAAATTTATGGTGAAAGTAATGGCATGCAAAGAATTTTAACTCAGAAGCGGCTCTACAAAGATAAAGTGTCAGAGAAATCAATGACTCATCCGAATTCCTTTGAGAAATTAATGAGACCCTCTCGACAGATGCACCAAAAATATGGAGATATTTACTTATGCAGTGCCCATTTATGGAATATATCGACAACCGACTAGAAAACAAAGATATTTACTTGTAGTTACAGATGGATGAGAATAATATCAGATCATGCCTTCTCCATTTATGGCAAGTAACTGCACTAAGATTTGCAAAGTGGTTAGGGTTTTATTCAAAACTCTATTTTTAAAGGGGCTTATATTGTAAAGTCGAGGTAGTAAGGTTTAGAGGATAAGATTTAGGGTTTGAGAAGAAGATATTTTTTAAAAGATTACGGTCTGTCCCGAGTCTATAAATACTTCTTCTATATGTAAATTTCGGAGGCAGAAACTTAGAAATAAAAGCTATTAGAGCAATTTCCTGCAAATCTTGTTTGAGAGCTTTGTTCTGGACTTAGAGTTGGTGTGATTTTTCATTTTCTATGATAGCGTGGCTAGGAGCCTAATCTCTTTCAGATTGTGATAAATTTATCTTCTTTTGTTTTTGTTTCATTAAGGTTTATTTAAATTATGTTGTAGATCTATGTTACCAGGATTGGGTATGCTGCTAGGCTTCATTTTCTTTATTGTATGTTAGGGAAAATTATAGATTTAAAGTTCATGCCTATTCTAATTGCTCTGTCCTCACTGTGCGAGCTATGCTACTGGTGAATGATACCAATTTTAACCGACTTCCCTTCTATTTATGATTTTCTTTCAGATCTATTGTTGTTTCTGTCTTATGCTCTTAGTGGAAGGTGATCTTAGAAAGATTGACACTTTCCTCTTTGATTTGTTCTATTGTGAAGCTAACCAATATAACTAAAATTGGTAGTTTTGGTTTTGTAGCTAAGTTAGATAAATTTCTCTTTTTGCCCTACCCTACTCTCTCTATTCCACCAATTGAATGATCTATTTTTATTTTCTTTTATATTTGTCTTTATTTAAATCTGCTAACACATAAAGAGCTAGATCAAAGAACTGATTGTAAATCTGAGTGTCCACCAAGATAACCAATTCCAAAAACATTATTGAACAAGTCTAGGACCCGTTGTAAGGTAACAGACAGTCCACTTGAAACTATTCCAAAAGTGGAAAAGAGTGAATAGACATTTGACCCAACTCTATAACTCACACCTTGGATATCCAGCAATATCCTAAATTGAGTGGGATTTATCCCTTATAAATATTTGAAACCCTTTGGTCAGAGGGTTGAGTCCTTATGCATACCATTTTTGCTAAAACTAATAGGGAATAGGGATATTCATTAGTATATTTCTTCCTATGCTCTAAAATAGGAGTTAATGGCTTGTTCAGACCAAGAATATTAATAGATAGGAGGCTCAATTTTAAACCTTATCAAAGACTATTTTGGCTTTATTAAAATAGATAATAAATAGGCCAATGTGATAGTTGACATGGCTATCTTACATACCACATTAAACATGTTTTTACTTATTTACATATTGTGGAGGAATCATAAATACCATTTTTCATAATTGCATAGGTACAATGATCATAAAATAGAAAATATAAGTGGAGGATGTCAACAAATTATAGAATTCTTAGTGACAATGAACAATTAGATTCTATTTTTATAATATTTCAAGCTTTACTTTTGAATATTTTACATCCACCATGAAAAATCTTCCATAGGCCATAAATTTGTATTAAGTAGCATTTAGAGCCATTTTTTAACTTGCACAAAATTTTGAGCTCTACACACTGGAAGCATTAGTTCAATAACCTATTACAATATTAGGGTTTGGATTGTGTAAGATGGATCATCAAGCCCTAATTACTCATATCAATAGAAAAATTACAATATTTGGTCAACCCAAATTATTGACTTATTATGCAATAAAATCTATAGTCCCTAATGAAGAAACTTGCTAGCATAAGAAGGAAAAATATCTTGGCCCATTATCCTTTTTGATTGAACCAAAATTGCTTTATATCAAAGAGGAAAGTGAACCTATCAAGGTATGGTCAAAATTGCATGAGTTATTTGGGAAAGTAAATAGAAAAAAAGTAAGTCACTTAGAATTATAGCTTTCTTCCATCAAATTGGTCAATTTTGATAAAATTGACTATATTGCTATATTTAAGGCATCAAAAGTAGATATTGCATCTTTTTGAGGTAAAAAGAAAGATGATGCAAATGCGTAAACATTATCCTTGATAATATCTCTTCTTTTTTCTAATTTGTTAAACCTCATGGTTCATATGATTTCTATGTTGTTGGAATAATGAAAAACTTTTAATCTTGATCAACTTTTCACTCTCCTAGTTCATTCTTAGGTAGTAATATGGAATCTAGTGGTACTTCATAAATATAGAATAATGCAAAGGAATTAATAACTAAGGAGGTTAAGACCAAGGGACCCACAGGGTTAGGATAATTCTTCAAGAATGCAAAGAGCATTTGTGGATAGTGCAAGAGGGAAATATATATTTTTTTGGTATTAGGTAGATGTGGTTATAAGGTCCACAAACCTTTTATATAGTCAAAATGGGTTGGTTCTAGATCCAATCCCGTATAATAAAAATACAAAATGGATATTTCCAAGACCCACATTATGCCATACTTAGATTTCGTAGTTCTATACTTGTCGCTAGACTATTTAGGATAAAATAAAAACTTGAAAACACCTAGCACTTACTAAACATAATACTAGGTTGTTGTACCATACACTTGTCACTTCCCAGGCCCCATAAATGGGTTGCCTTTTGTACCTCTACCTAATTCCATTTTTTGGATTACTCATCATCAACCACTATGATCTCCTAATACTCTAACAGATTTGATCTTAGATCTTCTTTAGAATCCAAAACTAGTAATTCTTGAGGGAAGTTATCCTTCCAAATTTGCATCTCCCTAGCATAAACTACAATATTTGCCATTAGATCCGCCATCTAGTTCCCTTCTCTGAAGGTGTGTTGGATTCGAGCACTAACCAAATGGGATTTATGAATCTTTGCTTCTAGGATAAGCTCCGAGATGGTCCATATGGGATATTTATCCTCCTTAATTGCCTTTATTATATTAAGTGAATCCCCTTCAAAGATTACTTCATTATAACCCTCTTGTATGACAATTCTCATTTCCTTCATGCAGGCTCAGGCTTCTACAAAATTATTTGTTTGAGTTCCCAAATGCTCTGCAAAGGCAAGGACCACTTTTCCTTCCTCATTTCTTAGAACTCCTGCTCCTACAACCCCCAGATTTCCTTTGGCTACCCCGTCAAAATTGAACTTAACCCAATTTTGTGTGGGGGATATCCACTTGACACCATCCCGTAGGTTGGTTGTAATGACTGGGTCTGGAGTTTCCTCTCACCAGTTCCACAAAATCCTCTTTTCCCTAGGAGATAGGGTCTCATTTTTGAAGTAGAAGGTTTTCCAGTTTTCTTTCAGAGCTTTGATTATTTTATTACCACATAACTTGGGATCTTTCTTCCATCCTTTAAATACTGTATTATTTCTCTCATTCCATATCCCCCATAAAAAATGGGGTAAGTTGAGCTTCCAGAGCCAAGTCAAAAGTTTCACCCAAAATGGGGAAGCCCACTTTATGCAGAAGTCAGACATGCTATTTGGGCGGACCCAATTTGTATGAAATTTGGACATAATCATTTGAAAGACTACACAAGAAAATTCACAAGTTAGAAAGATATGACTTACAAATTCTGTCAATTTCTCACACAATGTACATCGATTGATGAATTGGAAACCTCTCCTCTGCAGATTATATGTTGTCAAAATCTTATTTTGAATTGCTAGCCAAAAGAAGAAAGTTATTTTTGGGGTTAAATTCTTTAATCAAATAATAGAAGTTGAAATCCAGCCATTGAATCCTAAGTGGATTAGTTTATAGGTTGTTTTTACTGAATAGATCCCACTTGTAGTTTTGTCCCAAATCACCTTGTCTCTTCCTCCCTCTGAAATGATCAGGAACACCCTTAAAGCATCATTGAGTTTTTTTAGGGCCACCTTCTCTTGTTTTGAAGTATTTTGAACTGTGATTTTATTCCAAGAGGAAGTTTCCTATGCTACAACAAGAAAATCCTCTATTTTTCCTCCCATTTCCTTCAAAATTTTGTGTTGGAGGACTTGAAGGTCTAAGTTATCTTGCATAGGGGCTTCTTCCAACCACGAATCTTGCCAAAAGTCCACTTGTCTTCCATTACCAATTCTCCATATGATGCCTTTCCTGACTACCTCATGAAATTTGAGCAAACAATTCCAGAAATAGGATCCTCTAGGGAGATTATCAGCTTTTAGGAAGTCCTAATTATTTTTGAGATATTTTGTCGTAAGAAGAGAGGGAAGGATATTTGACCAAGAATTATTTGTTAAAATTGTAAAGGATTGAAGCTAAGTTTTTGAATATATGTTGATGTCCACCATATTATGAGGGGGATTCAAAAGGATCAATATCAACTATAGAGGCTCATTAAATCATCCATTATGGGTGGATATTATTGTCACTAATATCTTGTCTTATTGTACACTTAGCTTAGATTATGAGGGGATGTTGAAAGTGTAATTTGATTGATGACCAAGGCCAAAATTGTATGATATAATCTTGTATAGGCTTAAGGGCAATCATTGTACAATGTATTTAATTTATTGTAATATTTTATTATATAATCTTTATGGGTTGTGGTTAACCTTGTTATGGTTAAACCCATATTATAACTTGTAATTAAACTTAAAGCACTCTTGTTATGTTGTATTAGATTAGACTCATTTATGTAATTTGAGAATTACGTATTGGCATAAATAACACCCAACCACTCCATCAATTGTATTGAAGTATTATGATTCTTATCCATAAATAATATAGTGAATATTTATGGTGCCTATAGGAACCCAATAATATTTTTCTTTTTTCTTTCTTTCATCCTTTTACTATCTATAATATTTGAGTGGATGGATCACTTCTATTTATTTTTTAGAAAATATATTAAATTCCAATAATACATGCATGATAGCCAAGTTGTTGTAATATCACTATGTGATCATGATACAATATGGGTAGGTCCTATTTCAATCCTAACTAACCAATTAAAAAATAATATTTTTTATGTTCATCAACTATTTTTGGAGGCAATACCTTAGAAATATTAGCATATTCATAGATAAGGAACCTAGGTACTAGAAAATTTAATCAATCATGTTATTGAACTTTTCTTGGTAAAATTTAAATTTTAAAAGGGAACTAATCTAGTAAGATTTTATATCTTAATGAAATTATGTCAAGGAGCTAAATATGGAAATAGAAATTTGAGGAAGATGAAGAATATCTTTGATAGAAAGGTAAATGAAGAATGTTTTTGATAAAAAATAAGTAAGCTAGATATGGTTTAATTTTTCTAAGAACAATGTAATGTGATAAATGTAACATTTTGTTATTTTTGTTAGCTTTTGATGGTGTATGCCAACGGAGAATGCAATCACAAGATATAAAATATGCAAAAATGTAAGATACTGAAATATGCTATTAATGGAAAGTGATGAGAATGATACAATGTAGTATGGAGGAAATGAACACTCTAGAACTGATGCTAAAGAACTACATTGTACTCCATCACCAATCTATATGGTGATATACCCCATATACCTACTACTACCTATAACAATGTATAATCACTCTCTATGAGGACCTTTATATAGAAATATGGATTGCTTGGACAACACTCTACCTAGCTGTACAAGGGGACACCTTGTACATTTACAACTTGTACATAGACACTTGTGCATTTATTATATTACTTGAAGTAACTAGCTAACTACCCCTTAAAGCAATCTACTACTCTAGTTATTGTAAAACAAAATCGACCAACACCGATAAAAACATTAAATCAAAGTAGATAGCAATGTATGCATAAAATGTAAGATCTTATTTATTATAAACTTGAGAAGCCTAGATCTCCACTTTATACATAGATATACCCCAAATCAAGGGTTACAATACAATGTTTTCTTTGATATAGTTATTACAATTAGAGGGTTTTAAAACCTTTGGTCAAATGAATTTTGGTGTCTCTAGATTGTATTCACTCCAAAAAAGTGTGAGTGGGATTGTGTATCCATGTAGGACTGCTCAAAGTTGTAACAATTGTCAATAGAAACATCTCCTATAACCTGCACATAAATAGATCAGAATAAAGTTAGTAACACCTATGGGGCCTCCACAGTGTGAGACCCACTAAAACATGAAAGTGTAAAATACTAACCCTACCTGAAGTACTTACTAAATGAAGTGCAAAAATACCAAAAACATAAGTAAATCAATATAAAATGATACATGGTCAAAATATGCTTGAGTTGTTGGATATATGCTCCTGATGACTTGATCTGGTGATGCACGAATGCCCATGAGCATTCGGGGATTTGGCAACTATAAATCGATGAACGACAAATGCCCTACAACATTCAGGGATGGTTGTGGATGCCCTATAACATTTTTTAAATGCTCTACAATATTTGGGGAATGCCCTAGAGCATTCAGGGGTTGTGGGGGGATGTCTTCTAGAATCCAATCTGGTTTGCAAAGTTTTTGGTAGTGGATATAGCGGATGTGGAGGTGACGAGGAGGGAATGTGTTAGTAGAGTGCTAGGGTTTACAAAATGATGGATGATCAATGCTTTCAGATCTTGAATTCCCAAAAATATTCTGACATTTGTATGAATGATATTTCATAATATTACCCTTAAAACATATTAGGGTTTTTACAACACCAACGGGAATTCGAGATTAAAACATGATGAAGGGATGAGATTGTGATTTGATAATTGATATGGATCATGTTAAATGAATGGTCTAGATTAAGATGTGATGGGTAGCTGAGATTTATCCATATATTTTTTATATAAATATTTATATTTATATATAAATAAGTATATATATATATATAAATAAATAATGAATGTATATGATTTGATGATGTGTAGATGATAAATGGCTAGGATTTGGTGTCTACAGATGTCTCTTTTTGTATCATGTTGCATGAAATATAATGTAGTGCAAAAATAAGAGATACCTGGTTTGGTGAAGTGGCATCTTTCCTCGATGCACAAGAAGATCCTGAAGACAAAAAATGTTGTTGTAGCTTACCCCCTCAATTGGCAAATGAGTGAAGAATGAATCTCATGAGCCAATTGAAAAAATTATGGATGATATGAATGATGTAAATGAATGTGAATGATGCAATAAATATGAATGGTGCAATGATTTATTCTTCTTTTCCCTAATAGAAAAAAATATTTTTTGACATGTGGATGATATGAATGATGTAAATAAATGTGAATGATGCAATGATTGATTTTGCTTTTGCCCCAACAAAAAAAGATATTTTTTGAAATGTGGATGATATGAATGATGTAAATGAATGTGAATTATGTATCCTGATGTGGGAAATAAAAATAAAATTCGGCTGCCCCAATTTTGGGGTGAGGTTGTGCTATTGAAAAATATACCTTGGGGAATGATTGAAATGCAAAATGATGAAAATTCAAACAAATTTAAAAAGTAAAGGAACCAATCATCCCAAGGGCCTGTTAGTGACTGTAGAAATTTTTGAATGTAAAGTGATGAACTGATCATCCTAGTGGGCTGTTATCCCTGGTGATTGTTGCAATGTAAAATAAATGATGCAGTGAAACTTATCCGTGTTTGTTACCCCACAAAAAATGGCATCAGTGACAACTTTTAAGCAAATTAGTCTGAGCACAGTCTCACTCAAAAAATGAGGGATCAAAAATATTTTGTTTTCAAACAAGCAAATGGTGGATGATGATATGAGTAAGCATCCTTATGGTGATCTACCCATCCTTCCAAATTGCATGGATAACCAGTTCCTACAATCGCCAAGGGAATAGAGTAAACCACTAGATACAAGGTTCACTTGATAATGCAAGTGAATTTGATAATGTTGAGTGGAAATGTGCTGATGAGTGAATTGGACAATGTTGAATTATGATGTATGAATTTTAATGAATATGAAAATGCATTGATGAGTGAATTTGATGATTTTGTGAAATTTGAAATTGTTTTGGGATATTTTGAAATAATTTGAGGCATTTTTGTAACTTTTGGTCATAAACAATAAATAAATACCTAAATACATCCATGTTATCATAAAATATGATGAAATGATGTGATGAATGCTTGAAATAGTGACTGTGGTAGTTTTTTGAAATTTTTGATCATTTTGAGGCGTTTTGACATGATTTAGGCATTTTTATCACTTTTGGTTGTAATAAAAAATTAAACACCCAAATCAATCCATGTTATCACAAAATATAATGGAATGATGTAATGAATGCATGGATGGAGTTTGAGGTGATTTTGTGGGGTTCTACTATGTTTTGGGGCCTTTTGAGTCTTTTTGCAACATTCTAGATCCAAACACCGACCTACATCCACATCATGCATAGATGTTGAAGAGCGTATACCACTTGGCAGATGCAAGGAAGCATTTGAGTGTGCCAAAAAAATACCCTGGGTAATTTAAGCACACCAAAATTGGCTATAAAAGGGATATAGGGGTGAAATTTAATTTATTATTGCATTTGAGAGTTTGAGAAATGACATTTGAAGAAGATTTATTGAGTGAGGCTATGGCAATGGAGGTAGTGGATGCGACAACAATATTTAAGTCACAGGTGATGGAGTTAAGTACCCTTAGCTATCTTATTTGGATTTTACAATGTGATTTTTTTAATGTGATGGTAATGTGCATTTGCTAGTGTTGTGTTGCAATTGAGGATCTTGGAGGCTCAACATTTATTCTCACCCATAATACCAAGGGTAAGAAAGGTGCTATAGAAGGACCACTAAGATTGACTAGAGCAAGTGGTATTGGTGGAGTGTGCCCAGATTGAGGTGGTGAGGGTTGATGAGGGGTACCTCTCTGAATTTGAAGATAGATGGGATCCATATAGGGGGACCTTCTAGCTCCTGAAAAGGGAGATAACAATGATACTAGAGGATGTGTATCACATCTTCTGAGTACCAATGGAGGGGTTGCATGTCCAAGTTGGGTACAATAATGAGTATGAGATGAGGCAGAATTTTGGTGAAGGATGGAGGGGAGTGAACATTAGAGGAGGTGGGATCAAGTACTTGGATACGTATGTGGAGAGGCGATCGAAGGCACTACCAACCTTAGTCATATTATTGTTGGCTAATGTGTTAGTGCCTAAAGGTATCGGTTATCGATTCCCATGAAACATGATTTGATTGGTATTTGATATGATCAATGAGCATCGAGAGTATGCGTGGGCACCTACGTTATTAGCATAGACATACCTAGAGTTGTATGAGATGAAGAGGCAAGGGTATAAGGGGTTGGGTTGTAGTGTGCTGCTATAGAGCTAAGGCTAGAAGCATGTGAGTATGGCTCATCCCGTGGGTCTACCATGCCAGTGGGATAGGGATCAACCCTATGCATTGATATGGAAAGTAGCTGAAGAGATACATTTGAGTCATCCTAGTCATAGTGGCCATAAGTGCAAAGATCTATGGGTAGGTTTGGCACCGGACTAGGTGTAGTAGAGACCATGGTGAGATGCTCGATGACCCTCTGATAGAGAGCAATTGTGGTGGGTCAAATAGGCCAAATGAGTGGTTGGGAGACATGGGAGTGAGGTGGAGTTGATCCAATTCTCATGATTGTTGTAGTAGTTTGGTATATGGTAGGGAGTACCTAATGCTATAGTTCTCTACAAACATCAAGTTGATGATTCAAGCCTACCTTGTGTGGAGTGGTAGGTGGAGTATGAGGATGACGAGGAGATAGATATCTCATATGTAAATTATGTTAGGAACACGAGTGATTATGATGCATGGTTCAATTCATAGCCGCTATGGGTACCTAGTCAGGTGGTTGAGGAGGGTAGTGGGGATGATGGGTAGACAACAATAGAGGTTGAGGAGACTCACATACATTAGAGACATCATTGGTATACCAAAAAAAGGGAGGCAAGCATGGGTTGAAGCAAAGCAAACTCTAAATATTAAAGGTGATGGTGGTGGTGGGGATGATATGGAGGAGGTTCTAGAGAGACCTCTTGGTCAAAGTGAGGAGTGGGCTAAGGTCTAATATGAGCAATATTAGCTCCTATAGATGGTGGCAAATTAGGATGTAGTGATAGCAGTATGGGATGCTGAGAATGCTCAACTGTGGGTAGATCTAGGGGTGTGGCTGGCGGTAGGTGGAGGTGAGGATGTGATAGTGAGGCTTTAGGAAGAGCTAGTACATAGGGATACTGATCAAATATAGGATATTATACACCTTCGATCCTGAGAGGGTTAAATTCAAGAGCTAGAGGATCTTCTTATGCAACATAATATTAAGTTTCCAGTGTGATTTTCTTCCTCCCTAGCAGGTTTTTTTAGGTGTAGTGACTCTAGGTGTAGTGACTCTTGATCTAGAGTTCCATTAGGATCTTAGGGGCCTACCTATGGGTTCTAGCTAGTGCCTTGATGCACTTTTTTATATGAGCCTTAATACTCCATTTTATATAGCCTTTGGGCATTATTTGTATATGTGATTAAAATATATATATATATATATATATATATATATATATATATATATACATGGCCTTTATTTTTGTGTGATTTATATGTGAATGTTTGTGTGAATGTATGTATATATGATGTGATGGATGATAATGTAATGATGATGTGTATGCTTTATGATGATAATACAAATGAACTAACACACTAATGATCATTTGTAGTTTAGATTTTGATTGATCATATTTATCATTGTCACTTAATCAAGAACACCAACATCTAATGGTGGAAAGCGAAGTGAAAGAATCATGTAATGGTATGATAATGATATGGATGTTGTGTTGGCTTATAGATGATTGATCTAGATTTATTTTACACAGACTCAAACATCCTAGTGATATCAAAAAAACTCACTAAGTTCTGTCTAAATTATCCAATACCAAATGTGTATGCAGTGAATGTCCATTTACTAATCATGAGTATGGTGATGACTCAAGTCAGTAAAAAAATAATGTTTTTGCCAGTGAGTTCATTTACTCATCTTAGTAATATTGAAATGAAACTTGTCATGGAGAAAACTAGGAAGCTAGCTTATCCTTATGTGTGATCAGAGGTCTATTCAAGAGAGACATGTCACCACACATGAGCGTACTCCACTACTAGTCAAGTGTCTATAGCCACAGTAGAGGTTAGCTCCATAGTCCAATGATATGATCTCTAAGATTTGGAGAATTAGAATACATAACCATATGGATGGAAATGTAGTTCTATCCTTACTACTTAAGGATCTGTGGTGTGTGATTTGTAAAATAATTAGAGCTTATGGGAATCATATTCTCAACCTAGGTGTTATTAGAATTTTATCCTATCCTTACTGCTCATTAATTTATTTGGTTGTGTTGTTAGTGGTAAAAACCATTATTTTTTTATTTTGGCCTATGTGCATAATGGGACAAGCAAATATGACTTTTTCACTTTAAGGTTCAACCCAATCATGGTGTTATCTATCTTTGACACAATATATTTTTAATAAGTGTGAGATGTGTTTGGTTCAAGAATGTTAGATTCAACTCCCAAAACTCAATATTTTTCTTAATGAAAATGTGCCTTGGTCCTAGAGAAAAATCGACATGTATTGGAGGTTTTTTGAAACACTAGGAGTGGCTGAGTGACCGAAAACACCTAGGGATGATGGAAATTTATGTTTTAAACAACAACTTTACTTATGAAATGGTAAAATGAGATGGGTGTGAACTTGAGGGTGCTCCTGATTAAGGTATCAAGACTTATTGAATCAATTATTATCAAAATTGAGCAAATAATCCCTAATATAGTGGATGAAATGACATGAAAGTGCTTGTGGAAAATAAGTGTGTGAAATGCAATGTGTATGAATGATGTATTTTTAGCCATGTATATATATACATATATAAAATGTGAAGAACACAAGATTATACTAAGAGGGGGGTGAACAATATAGAGCCCACTTTTTACTTTCTTTCCAAACCAATATCAATTAGTGTCGTTAATTGTAATAACAAAATATAACAGTGTGCATTAATAACATAGATAGAAATAGTAAACAAGTGCAAAAATCACCACATAATTGAGACACAATATTTAACGTGGTTACCCTAATGTGGGGTACTCCACAAGATAATCTACTTATAATATTTCACATAGAAATAAGGATCCTTATCCCAATACAAATGATTACTTTGATCTGCTCAAAGCTAGGCAATACACTGATCTGCTCAGGTATGCAAACCATTGATCTGCTTCAGCAATCTCACCAAGAACTTGCCCAAAACTTCTCTAGCAAGCTCACTAATAGCTTTCCCAAAACTGCTCTAGCAAGCTCACTAAGAACTTGCCCAAAACTGCTCTAGCAAGCTCACTAAGAACTTGCCAAAAATTTTCTCTAGCAAGCTCACTAAGAACTTGCCCAAAATTGCTCTAGCAAGATCACTAAGAACTTGCCCAAAATCTGCTCTAGCAAGCTCACTAAGAACTTGTCCAAAACTACTTCAGCAAGCTCACCAAGAACTTGCCCAAAATCTTCTCTAGCAAGCTCACTAAGAACTTGCCCAAAATCTGCTCAACAAGCTCACCAAGAACTTGCTCAAAATCTGCTCAACAAGCTCACCAAGAACTTGCTCAAAATATGCTCAACAAGCTCACCAAGAACTTGCTCAAAATATGCTCAACAATCTCACCAATAATTTTTTCAAAATCTGCTCAACAAGCTCACCAATAACTTGCTCAAAATTTGCTCAACAATCTCACCAAGAAATTGCTCAAAATATGCTCAACAAGCTCACCAAGAACTTGCTCAAAATGTTGTCCCAAAATTGTCCATAAATATGTCCCAAAAGCCTTCTCAAAGGCCCAATCAATCATACACAAAAATTGCCACAAATTTGCCCAAAATTTTATCCCAAAATCCTTCTCAAAGGCTCAACCAATCATGCTCAAGTAGCACTCCAATCTCATCCACAAATCTATGAAGGCAAGGCTCAATGATGAACTCAACAATGAATGACAATGCACTCTACAATGGATGACAACAATGATCCACAATGATCTCAACTCAAATCAATCTCAACTCAACTCAAGTCTTATAGAAGCATAAAGAAAATTGTTAGAGACTCAATATGTTCTACTCTCAAATCTCAATATCAACTCAAATCAAAATTATAGAATTGTTTGTTTCATGGGACTTGAACAATCACCTCACACAATCACTTGACTAGGCTCAATGAACTCAACTCAATCCAATCATCACAAGGGATAACTCTTTCTCACAAAACCCTAGTCCAAGCATGTATCAACCAACTCAAATGTTTCCAACAATGCTCAACCACAAA
This sequence comes from Wollemia nobilis, assembly GCA_028583015.1. NCBI lineage: Eukaryota > Viridiplantae > Streptophyta > Pinopsida > Araucariales > Araucariaceae > Wollemia > Wollemia nobilis. The sequence continues at coordinate 73,065 of JAQPPZ010014703.1, forward strand.
TTCATATAACAATGATACTCATGTTCTCTTCTAACTCATTTTCTTTGCATAACCAATGGGCTTCAACAACTATGCTTATAAAATAATGTTTAAACACAATAGTCAAACCAAAAAACCTTGAAGCATTCAACCAACCACTTTCGAAAAGGAAACCACAATCAATACTTTTCTCTCCAATGATATTTCAGAAATCAACCACCATAAACAAATTCAATGGAGAATATTGCTCATACCTTTTGATACCTTATTGGATGTCCACTAAATCTGCCACACTCAACAAACTTCTTTTTCAACTTTCAACAAGGGTTAGATATCATGATTAATAGCATAACAATAATATCCAAATAACACCTTATCACTTCTACTCAATAAGATACAACATGTCCCCTCATGAAATAATTAATCACCTTTGAAAAAGAACCAAAACAACCTTCACTTTTGAAACACTTTACAAAAATAGAAATATCTCTTTACATACATCTTATTTCTCCCTCTAAGTAAGTTAATCAAATATCCCTCAAAATACGCTTTCCAACGATATATAATATGATATACTTTCAAAAAGTGAAACACCATAAATCTCTCTTTTTCTAAACATGCATCACAACCCTTATTCCTCCTAGGGAAACTTTAGAAAAAATAAAATATATTAAAATATTATTAACTTGCCTCTGTACCTGACAGGATTCGATCTCGTGACATCTCCTTGTTCGGCGCTTTAACCACATCCAACCTGCTATTGTTCCACATGCCCTTACGTGTCCAAAGGGACACGAACAAAAACTTATACCATAAACTTTTGCACCCTTCGAAAAAATTAACAGCGCTTCAAGTGCTTCAACAAAGAAAATAACCACGACGGGACTCGATTGTAGGACCTCTTGCATAACACACAACACATGAACCACTAGGGAAAATATTCCTATGCATCATATTAAACTTCGTGAATGATTTTTCAATAGACCAAAGTCACAGTTCTCTCTCTTTTCGCAATTCGTTCCCCAATCGAAGGCATTCGAAAAATAAGTGTTGGGAGTCATGAAGTCTACGCTTTTATTGGCATATATATATATATATATATATATATATATATATAAGATATATGTCTTTCCTCTTTCTTTAGATTTTGGCGCTATAAATTAATATAGCCTTTCCCCCTTTCTTTAGTCGGTGCTAAATGTAATATATTTAATTTTAAAATTTCAATTTCAATTTTAAATAATTTAAAATTTAAACTAAATATTTAAAAATAAATATCTCCATCACCGGGGCACCTTTTTCGATGAAACAGAAATCAAATATAGGTTTTAAGAAAAACCCATTTTAAATCTGCCATCCATGGTTTTAAATAAAACCTTTTATTTTGCCTGACTTGGTTTTCGCAAAAACCCTGTATATATCCATGCTCTCCAAAATATCATAAATGCTTATTTATGAAATTCTTTGGCCACAAAAACTCAATGTGATCCATGTGACATCAATGATCCATGTGACATCAATGAAAACATAAAATAACTCAAATTGCCAATAATATCCCCCTTTGTCATTGATGGAAACACCTTTAATGGAAAAACCACAATCACTGCAAAAACCATCTCTGAGAATCAAAGATGCTTCCCTAACTCAATACTCTCTATGGAGGCTACTTCCCCTAACTCAATGCTCTCTGTGGAGGCTGCTCCCCCTAACTCAATGCTCTCCCCGTTACTCAAATCTCTCTCCCTTTGACATCAATGGCAAAAGGGACACCTATGGGGCTAAAAGATATGACTCTTTAGCTTAGCTCCCTCACCACATTCTCTCTTGAGGTGATTAATTTTGGGGTGGGAGTACTTTTACTCCCATATTACATTGTTCTTTTCCTCTGTCAACTTACTTCCATATTTTTTTGATATCCTTCTCTTGATGAATTACTTGATCTTCTTGTCTTGAACCTATTTGACCTTCTTTTCTTGAACCTGTTTGACCTTCTTGTATTGAACCTGTTTGGAATTGAGTCCTACACCATTTTGCAATATGTCCAAATTTATTGCAATTAAAAAACTTGATATTGTAGCCTTTGGATGGTGCCCATATCCTGAATTCTTTCTTGAAATAATTTCCATATCCATTCCTTTCCTAAACCTTGTATTGTGAAGTTTTGTTTTCATGACCATTATGACCATGACTTCTAATTTGTGTAGCTCTAAAACCAAAACCATGTTGCTCATTTTATTTGCACTAATAATCTCTATGACCAATCCTATTGCATAAGAAGCAGTGTCCCTAAAAATCATACCTTCTTCCTTTGAATTTTCTTCTAGAAAAATCAAACTTCTTTGATCCATGGATCCTGCAGTGTATAGCCCTGTGTCCAAATTCATTACAAGAAAAAAAATGTCCTTGAAAAGCCCTTTTTTCATGCCTTGGTTCCTCATACCTTTCTTGACCATTATCCTTGTGATCATTTTGTGCATTGTATCCTTGAACCTTCTTTGTAGTATCTAAATCCTCTTCCTTAGTTTCTTCCTTGCTTTCCTCTTCAAGAATTTATTTTCCTTTTGAACTTGATTCACCTATCTCAAAACAAGATCCAAACTGAATGTTTGAAGACATAGGAACTTTGGAACTTTCTTCATAAAACTTAGGTGCTTCCTTGCTTTCATATTTTGGAACTTCCTTTCCTTTTGAGTGTGACTTTTCTTGGAAATAGGATACAACTTTAAAATAGTTTTCCACTCCTTTTTGAACCTCTTCATCTAATGTGTCATGTCTTGTCGTTATTACCCTTAGTTCTTTATTCATCATTTCCTCTATCCTTTTTGCATTTTGAAGCTCATATATTAGATCACTGATTTTTTGAAGTTGTTCTTCTCTAATTTTTACATCTGTTCGAATCTTGTTTTCAAGATTCCTGATTTCTTATTTTAGACTTTTGACTTCTATTTTTTGTTTTCTTGGCTCACCCTCTTCTTTTTCTATTTTCAAAAGTGAGACTTATTCATATTCACTTTCATTGAAATCATTATTATCTTCTATAGCAAACAAAATCTCATGATTTCTTTGACCATGCTTGTTTCCTTGATGTTTCATCTCATCTTCACTATCACTGAAACCATTGCAATATCCTAATTTGTGATCTCTTTGACCACACACAAAGCACTATTCTCTTTCACCTTCTATTCCAAGGAATAGATGTTCTTCTTTTTCATCATATGACTTGTCTCTATCACTGTGATATGAGCTATCACTTGCTTCTGCAATGTAGTAAGTTTTATTTGTCTTATGAAAACTTTTCTTCTTCTCATACATGTTTTGCTTGAATCTGTCATCTTTGTCATGCTTATGCTTTCCATATTATTTTCTTATGTGACCCTATTTTTCATCATCACTATTTTCTTCATGTGGACACTTGTGTGCATAGTGACCAAAATCACCACACTTGTAGCATTTGACTTTCTTCATATCCCTAAAATTTCTTAAGTCCTTTTTCCTTTTGATGAAGTTAGCTTCCTCATTATTATCTGAATCTCTATTTGTCTCTAGAAATTTCTCTTTCTTTTTCTCTGAAGCCTTGAATGCAATCTCTTTTATTGGAACCTTATGCTTACTCACCCTCATATCATAAGCTATGAGATTTCCTTGTAGTTCTTCCATTGTTAGCTTGTTGAAATCCATTGTTTCTTCTATTGCTGAAACCTTTGCATCATAATTCATGGGAAGTGATCTCAAAACTTTTTGAGTAACTTCTGGTTCTTTCATCTCAAATCCTAGGCCTCTCATGGTGTTACTAATCTCATCAACTCGAAGTAAAAACTTTGCAATATATTTAGAATCTTCCATTTTCAATTCCTCAAATATTTTTCTATGAGTTTGTAGTTTTGCCAACTTTACATTTGAATCTCCTTCATAAGTATTTCACAAATTAGTCCACATTTCATTAGATGAATTACATACCACGACCTTTGCAAAATGTGTTTCACATAGCCCACTCAAAATACAATTCATTGCCCTTGCATTTATCTCAACCAATTTCCTAATAGTCTTATCTATCTCGGGATCACCTTCAACCTTATACTATTTTTCAACCATATGCCATACCTCATATCCTTATGATATCAATTAGTTATTCATTATCATGATCCAGAAAGCATAATTGTTACCATAAAACAGTGGAGCCTTATTTGTAGATAATTCATTCTATGAAGCCATCTATGTTCTTGTAGAATCTACCCTCAAGATGTTAGCATTTTTGAAGGAACCCGCTTTGATACCAATTGAAGAACACAAGCTTATACTAAGAGGGGGGTGAATAGTATAGCGCCCACTTTTTACTTTCTTTCCAAACCAATATCAATTAGTGTCCTTAATTGTAATAACCAAATATAGTAGTGTGCATTAATGACATAGATAGCAATAGTAAACAAGTGCACAAATCACCACACATAATTGAGACATAAGATTTAACGTAGTTCCCCTAATGTGGGGTACTCCACAAGATACTATCCTTATAATATTTCATATAGAAATAAGAATCCTTATCCCAATACAAATGATTACTTTGATCTACTCAAAGCGAAGCAATACACTGATCTGATCAGGTATGAAATCCATTGATCTGCTCACTAAGAACTTGCCCAAAAATGCTCTAGAAATATCACTAAGAACTTTCCCAAAATTGCTCTAGCAATCTCACTAAGATATTGCCCAAAATTGCTCTAGCAAGCTCACTAAGAACTTGCCCAAAATATGCTCTAGCAAGCTCACTAAGAACTTGCCCAAAACTACTCTAGCAAGCTCACTAAGAACTTGCCCAAAATATGATCTAGCAAGCTCACTAAGAACTTGCCCAAAAATGCTTCAACAAGCTCACCAAGAACTTGCCCAAAATCTTCTCTAGCAAGCTCACTAAGAACTTGCTCAAAATCTGCTCAACAAGCTCACCAAGAACTTGCTCAAAATCTGCTCAACAAGATCACCAAGAACTTGCTCAAAATCTACTCAACAAGCTCACCAAGAACTTGCTCAAAATCTGCTCAACAAGCTCACCAAGAACTTGCTCAAAATTTGCTCAACAATCTCACTAAGAACTTGCTCAAAATGATGTCCCAAACTATCCACAAATCTGTCACAAAAGCCTTCTCAAAGGCTCAATAAATCATACACAAAAACTACCACAAATATGCCCATAAATCTATCCCAAAAGCCTTCTCAAAAGCTCAAACAATCATGCTCAAGTAGCACTCCAATATCATCCACAAAGCTATGAAGGCAAGGCTCAATGATGAACTCAAAAATGAATGACATTGTACTCTACAATGGATGACAACAATGATCCACAATGATCTCAACTTAAATCAATCTCAACTCAAATCAAGTCTTATAGAAGCATAAAGAGAATTGTTAGAGACTCAATATGTTCTACTCTCAAAGCTCAATCTCAACTCAAATTATAATTATATATTTTTTTGTTTCATGGGAATTGAACAATCACCTCACACAATCACTTTACTAGACTCAATCAACTCAATTCAACCAATCACCACAAGGGAAAACTCTTTCTCATAAAACCCTAGTCCAAGCATGTATCAACCAACTCAAATATTTCCAACAATGCTCAACCACAAATTCATATAACAATGATACTCATGTTCTCTTCTAACTCATGTTATTTGCATAACCAATGGGCTTCAACAACTATGCTTATAAAATAAGGTTTAAACACAACTATCAAACCAGAAAACCTTGAAGATTTCAACCAACCACTTTCAAAAAGGAAACCACAATCAATCCTTTTCTCTCCAATGATATTTCGTAAATCAACCACCATAATCAAAGTCAATGGAGAGTATTGCTCATACCTTTTGATACCTTATTGGATGTCCACTAAATCTGCCACACTCAACAAACTTCTTTTTCAACTTTCAACAAGGGTTAGAGATCATGATTAATATCACAACAATAATATACAAATAACACCTTATCACTCCTACTCAAAAAGATACATGTCCCCTCATGAAATAATTAATCACCTTTGAAAAAGAACCAAAACAACCTTCACTTTTGAAACCCTTTACAAAAACAAAAATATCTCTTTAGATACATCTTATTTCTCCCTCTAAGCAAGTTAATAAAATAACCCCCGAAATAAGCTTTCCAATGATATATAATATGATATACTTTCAAAAAGAGAAACACCATAAATCTCTCCTTTTCTAAACATGCATCACAACCCTTATTCCTCCTAGGGAAACTTTAGAAAAAATAAAATATATTAAAAAATTATTAACTTGCCTCTATCCCTGACGAGATTCGATCTTGTTATGTCTCCTTGCTCAATGATTTAACCACATCCAGCATGCCATTGGGCCACACGCCCTCACGTGTCCAAAGGGACATGAACAAAAACTTATATCATAAACTTCTGCACCCTTCGAAAAACGTAACAACACTTCGAGCGCTTCAACAAAGCAAATAACCATGGCGGGACTCGATCGCAGGACCTCTTGCATAATACACAGTTCAAAAACCACTAGGCCAAAGATGCCTATGCATCTTATTAAACTTCATGAATGATTTTGCAATAGACCAAAATCACACTTCTCTCTCTTTTCGTAATTTGTTCCCCAATCGAAGGCATTCGAAAAATAAGTGTTGGGAGTCATGAAGTCTAAGATTTTTTTGGTATATATATGCCTTTCCTCTTTATTTAAACGTTGGTGTTATAAATTAATATAGCATTTCCTCCTTTCTTAAGTCGGTGCTAAAATTAATATATTTAATTTTAAAATTAAAATTAAAATTTTAAATAATTTAAAATTTAAACTAAATATTTAAAAATAAATATCTCCATCATCGGGGCACCTTTTTCGATGAAACGAAAAGCCAATCTGGGTTTTAAGAAAAACCCTTTTTAAATATGCCATATATTATTTTAAATAAAATATTTTCTTTTTCCTACCTTGGTTTTCACAAAAACCTTCTATATATCCATGCTCTCCAAAATATCATAAATGCTTATTTATGAAATGCTTTGGCCAAAAAAACTCAATGTGATCCATGTGACATCAATGATCAATGTGACATCAATGACAACTTAAAATAACTCAAATTGCCAACAAAATGCTCTCAAGTAGATGATTTTTAGTGGCTCGGACTCTTCTACTCCCTCTAGACTGGTAAGCCTATAAGTTCCTTGACCCACTTTTTGTGTGATAATATAAGGACCTAACCAATTAGCCACAAATTTATCATGAAGATGCGATAATGCATTGGTGTTTTGATGATTCTCTTAAAAAACAAGATCTCCTACTTGGAATTCATGTAGATGGACTTTGGCATTATAAGCACACTTTAAACAATCCTAATATACTTGTAGATGCTCCAAGGAATTAATTTAGCTTTCATCAAGCAGCATGAGTTGGTCAAGACGTGCTTGTCTAGTAGTATCAGCATCTATGAATTACTATAATGAAATACGTAGTGAGGGGATCTTGATCTCAAGAGGCATGATTACTTTGGTACCATAAACCAATGAGAATGGTGTTTCCCCATTAGACATGTGGATGCTTGTTTGATAAACCCATAATTCCAAGGGGATTTGAGTATGCCAATCTTGATGATTTTCTTTGACTAATTTCTTGAGAATAGTGATCAAGGTCTTATTGGTTGCCTCAACTTGTCCATTTGTCTGTGGGTAATAAAGAGTCAAGAAACTATGTTGGATATTATATTTCTCATGAAATGCTTGAGCATCCTTGTTTTTGAAAGACTTGCCATTGTTAGAGATTATTTTTGAGGGGATACCAAAGCGACAGACAATATGTTGAAGTATAAATTCCACAATTCAATGTCCTATCGTACAAATTAGAGAAATTACCTTGAATCACTTCATGAAGTATTTAGTGGCAGTAATGATGAATGTGTGTTGTCCCAAGGAAGGATACTATATTTTACCAATAAGTCCAAACCCCATTGTGAAAAAGGACCAAAGAATTTGAATATGCTATAATGTTGTGATGGCACATGAGTTAGATTAGCATGTTGCTAACATTGTTGACATTTATTGACATAAGTGCAATAATCACGTTCCATCATGGGCCACTAGTAACCCATGCATAAGATACACTTTGTGATGGTCATTCTAGTAAAATGGCCACCACAAGTACCATCATGAGCTTCAGATATTGCTCTTTGGGCCTCTGCAAGCACGAGATAACTAAGGAGGACTCCATCATAACCATGTCTATACAACATGTACCCCAAGAGAGTAAAACAAGCTACCTTTTACTTGAAATTTTTTTTGGTAGTTCATGATATGTTTGATGGGAGTGTTCCAAACTTGAGGAAATATTTTACTTGACTAGACCAAGTCTCATATAGCTCAGCATGGATAAAGCAAACGTCCTTCTCATATTTAGATTCAACATGGGAATTTGTAGATTTAGAGATTGTTGTGATAATTAATGGTTGTACCTCTCCTACATAGTTCTTTAGAATCAATGATCCTAGAGAGGCCATCGCATCTGCAAATCTATTAGTCTAGCAAGGTAAACTATCGATCTCATACCAATCAAATTTTACAAGCAATTAATTGCTAATTCATAATAAAGTTTTAAGATTGGGTCTTTGAATTGGTACGATCCATTTACTTGGCGAACGAGAAGTTGGGAATCACCAAATATTATGATATGCTTTATACCCATAACTATGATTGCTTGAAGTCCTAATATTAAGGTTTCATACTCTGCAATATTGTTTGTGCATGGGGAATCGAGTTCGAATGATAATAAGATAGGTATACCTTATGGTGTATGAAATATGATTTCTACACCTTATCCTTTTTTGAACTTAGAATCATCAAAGAAGAGTGTGATATCCAAATCCTCTTCAGGAATGACATCTTCCTCTTGTTTAGTGACGGTAAATATCGAGTCATTTGGGAGCTCAATAATTAGAGTTTGACCACTAGGAAGTTAAGCTTCCATAAGCTGATCGACTATTACCTAACCTTTAATGGATTTTTGACTAATGAACGCAAGATTAAATTCTATTAAAAGCATTATTGATTTTGCGGTACGGGTGCTTTTATAATTGCGAGATATCGTGTAACATAAAGGGTTTTCGTGAGCTATGACATAAGTGGTGTGACTTAGCATGTAATGTTTGAGTTTATTAGCAACAAAAACCATCACTAGGCATAATTTTTCCACACAAATATATCTGATTTCATAGCTTATCAATGTTTGACTAATGTAGTAGACTGCTTGCTCTTAGTTGTTTTTATTTTTATGTGCAAGAATTGTCCCTAATGCTAAGTTCGTTGTTGAAATATAAATGTGGAATGGGACCCTCGAGCGAGGTGGATTTAATACTAGTGGAGAAGCCAAGTATTACTTGATGTCATCAAAAACCTTTTGACATTCTTCTATCCATGAAAATGTCATCCCCTTTTGTAGTGGGTGATTGAATGGCCTGCTTTGTTTGAGAGTTGTGCAATGAAACAAAAAATCAATTGGATCTCTCCTTGTAAGCTATGCAACTTTTTCAAGTTTTTTTGGGGAGGCATATCCATAATGACCTTGATATTGTTTGGATCTACAATGCTTCTCTTGGAGGCAATGAATCCTAGTAGTTTTCCTAAGGTGACACCAAAGACACACTTCTTGGGGTTCAACCTTACATTGAGCTCTAGAAGTCGATCAAAATATTTTTCCAAGACATCGATATGCTCTTTTCAAGTTTTAAATTTGGCCAATATATCATCCACATAGTCTTCAATTATATGGTGCATGTAATCATAGAATATGTATTTCATGGCACGTTGATAAGTAGAACCTATATTTTTAAGGCCAAAAGGCATTACATTGTAACAAAAATTCCCCTAAGGTGTTGTGAATGCTATTTTGTGTTAATCATCAGGATTAATTCGAATATGGTTATATCCTAAAAAACATCCAATAAAGATAGCATTTCATGGTCAGTGTAAGTGTCGATAAGAGTATCAATGTTTGGTAGAGGAAAGTCATCTTTAGAAAACGCTTTGTTAAGATATTGAAAGTCAGTGTAAATGCATATTAACCCATTAGGATTATGAACATGCACCATATTTGAAAGCCGCTCAAGATAGTTAATGGGTTGAATTAAATCCATATCCAATAGCTTTTGAAGCTCTTCTTTGACCATGAGGGAAATGGTAGGATTTAACTTTCTTATTTTTTATTTGATTGAATTAGCATTAGGATGTAATATTAAGTTGTGGAAAACCAAGTTAGGGTCAAGACCAGACATATCTTTATAGGACCATGCAAATATGCCCTTCTTCATCTTGAGGAGAGCTATCAATTGATCTTGTTCGTTAGTGGATAAATTTTTTCCAAGTTTAAAAATTTGTGGATTTTTTTCATCTGTACTAAGGTTCACATCTATAGTATCTTCAATTCCCATGTGTGAACCTTATTCAATTTGATGGGGCATTGGGATCAAATGAATGTCATAAATAATGTTGTCAAAGTCTTCAGGCATAGTATCTTCCATTTCTACTTGGAAAAAGTTAGAAGCCAAGGGTGACGACAAAGGAAAAGGCGAAGGTGAGGGTGAAAGTGATGAAGGAATGTAAGCAACAAAAGCTATTAATAATTTCTTGGAAAGGATGAATTCTGAAAAGGATGTTGGTGATAAAATTCAGTCCATGTCAATGAGGCTTATGTCAATAGGAATTGGTTTTGCCAAATCATATGGATTACGAAGTGGTGTGAATAAGTCAATAGGATTCATGATGATTTAGTGGAGGATGGTGGTTGGCAATGTGAAGGGTGGTTTGTCCTACCTCTTGGAATCAACAAAGAAACTTTGAGAATCTGGATAGTAGCAAGCAACACATATAAACACAAATGACAAGGATATGCAAATGCAATGCAAATATTTTTGTATTTTTTTTGTTATGTACATATGTTACATCAAGTTGTTGTGATGTGATCAATGAAGTGGAGGTGGTGGTTTTCCAGTAGGATATAATCGTTCCCTAGGGAGAAGCAAATGGAATATGGATTTATGGATGGGAAATATTCTAAGATAATGCTCATATTGTTTGATGAATGGTGTGATTAGGACTGATTCCTCTTCAGATTCATCTAAAGCTATTGACATGATGTCGTATTATTCATATAATTCCTCAAAATCATCATTGTCATTGTTTTCCTCTTCTAAATATAAATAGAGGCTTTGAAAAGCTTGTTAAAAAGAGGAAGTAGAAGAATATGGATTGTATCATAGGCTTGAATGGTCATGCACTTCTTGATATTGAGGTTCAATAATGTCATACATACCATATTTATGTCGTCCTAGGTCATATCCTTACCAATTAACCCGATTAAATTATCATGATGGGAAACCATACATGTACTCTATATTGGCAAGGATTGGTTGCTTAGGTTTGGTTTTGGTAAGTGGATAGAATAATGAATCGAACCTCCCATATATGGAGTTGATTTTGTTAGGTACTGAACCCATGTGGTATATTGATCTTATAGATAAGGGTGGGTCACATGGATAACCGTAATCCCTAATAGTTTGGATGTTGAGTGGTGTAACTGTGACATATTGCACCACATACTTGTCAATACTAGGACTAACAAGGTGGACTGTAACTTGTGTGGATTATGACGTGGATGGAGTGGATGTGGAAGTGTGGGGCTCTGGGGTGGCTTGTGGCTCAAATTATGGAAGGTATGTATGTTGGAACAATTTATCACATTCCATTAAATCAAATTGTGAGACGTCAACTGGTGGAGATGAAGATGAATTTGGCTAAGAAATTTGATGGATGATTGGTGATTCTGGTGTGGATGAAATGATGGTGGATGTTTTTGGAGTTGGTTGTATGGGTGATGATGAATGGATGATAATGGATGATGTATATGATGTGGAAGGTGTGGAGGGATGTCCTCCTAGTATGGATGTGGAAGGTGTTGATTGAGTTTGACCACATGTACATGTTGTTAGTTGTGATGAAGGTGGGGGTGTGGAAGTGGAGGCTTGATATGGGGTAGTGATAGGAAGCTTCTAGAGAATAGGATATTTGGATGAGAAAGTATTGTGATGTGAGGTGGATGATGTGGTTGATGGGGTTAAGAGAAAGTGAGTGTATGGAAGTGTAGATTCGTATGGGTTGGATATGAAGTTGCAGTATTTAAATGGTTCGATGTCTACCAGTATGCAATGAATTTATCCCTCATGTACATATTTCAAATATTGATGTAGTATTGAAAGGACACATTTCATATCCCTTATCCAAGGATGTCTAAGGAGTACATTGTAAGCCATGGAACCCTCCAAGATATGGAACATAGTGTGAAATACCTTAACCCTCACTTTGATGGGTAATACCACAATGCCAACTATAGAATATAGAGCATCATTAAATGCTCGAAAGGTGAAGGTGGATTTTGTGATGTGTGAATGTGGAAGATTGAGATGTTGGAGGACTGAGGTGGTAATGATGTTGATGGATGAGTCAGTGTCAATCAATACTCATTTGAAAGGCTTCTTATCAATTTGGTCCATGATGTGTAATGGAGGATCCGATAATTCTAATGATATTGATTTGATCTCAAAATCATAGAATGCTATAGAGGACTCCATACATGTTCAAATTCTCCCCATAAAATTGTTAAAGACATTAGCATCTTGAGATTGAAGTTCAATGGATTTTAATATCTCCATTAATGCCTCATCATGTGAAGAGATTTTTGTATAAGCTCGTAGATCGATAATTTTTCTAAAGCTATTTTTAGACTAGTTGTTAGCCGATTGCTCAATGAGATGATAGGTCTTTTTGGATGACTTGAAGGATGAATAGGTTGGTATGGATGACTTGGAAGGTGAATTGGTTGAGATGAATTGACTAAAAAATGAATGGATGGAGATGAATTAGCAGGTTGTGGAGATATATTTTCTTGAGGTGCCATGGGAGGTTGAACTACTTGAGGTTGTTTATTTTTGTGATTGGTGCTTCGTTGACCTCAAGTGACTACATGGATAGCCCCCAAAAAACATTGGTACTATTGCACATGATTGACTTGGTTAGGGGTATTCATGGTATTTGATCCCCCTGTTGTCTGTTGTGTTTCCTCATGATGAGCCAAGATTTTGATTTTGTTGTGTTAATGGGATATCCAACTTAATGGCCCCTATTTCTACCAAGTCTTGCACCATGTCTTTAAATGTATAGCAGTTATTAATATCATACCCCTTCTATAAATGAAAAGGACAAAACAAATGCTCCTTATAGCCCTTGCCATGTTTGGTTGGATAGTCTGGTTTAACTTCATGTAAGGTAATAGCATTGGTGTCATACAACCTATGGAATATGGAGGCATATGATTCAGATAAGGGTGTGTAAGTGCAAGTTTATCAAACAAATTATCGATGTTGATGATTTTCCATAGTTGGCACTGTGTTATAGAATTTTTGTGGTGGTGGAACCGCTTGATAAAATACTTGTGATTTTTGTGATGATGGTTGTGGTTGGTGTTGGCCATGGGGTTGTTGAGTCATTTGGGGTTGAATCAAAACCACTTGATTGAATTGTCCTAGTTTCGATTGGCCATAATAGTTTCATTTAGATTGACCCTTATTTTACCATTCTTTTTTCTTTGGTTTGATCTCAACCTATTGAATTTTTATTTCTTTGATGATTCGAACTTGGGTAAGAGCTTCATCTAATTTTATGTATTATTGTAATGCATTAACAAGGAGATAGGTTTTAGATAGTTCCTTGCAAAAATTCATGTCAATTCTCCCATTGGTAGGGAGAATGGCAACTTGGTGATGAAGAAGGTATGTTTGTTTGGAATGGAGTAGGGTTTGAAATTTGCTACATGTGATTGTTGTTGTAGGTAAGAACGAGCATCTTGATGGCCCATAAGTAGTTGATTGAGACATTGCCATGCTTGCTATATGTCAATTTCAAATGCAGGTTGTGTGATTATGGTGGAAGCGGATGTAGGTATAATGTGAGTGTTGGCAATATTGGTTGAGGTTAATGGAGGATAAGTTGCAAAAGGGATCAAAACTTAATGAGGGATGGTAGATGGAATTATGGATGGAATCTATGAAGCAACATTAACTTGTGCTTTGTAGATTGGATTGGAATAGGTAGTGGTGCAGGTAAATGGAATGAAGGTGCTTTGGCTACATTGTTGTGGAGGAATTTGGTGTGAGGGTGTAGATGTTGCCTCAAAAATAGGTTGGTGTATACTTGGTTAAGCTATTGGGATGTGAGTGAGAAAATTATTATTGAGAAGAAGAAACATGTTTGGGTAGACTGTTGATGGGTTCTAGAACTAGACTAGTGGGTCTTAAATAACTTTTGATTTTGTTAGAATATATGTAAGTGATGCGGTGGTCGATGGGTGTGGATGGATCAGTTTATGTAATGGTGGTGTGGATATCCCTTTGTATCACATCTACATTCAAAGTGAATAATGTGTGAGAAGGACCAAAAAACAAGCCAAAAATAGCTTGCCTGTGCCACATTGGTTGGGTTAGCCACAAAAGTGGCTGGGAAAGGAGTGGAGCACTCCATGGATGAGGTAGGTATCTGACTCATGCTTCTGGCTTGATTTTTGGTCAATACCATAAGCTATAAGTATGCAGGGGTAGCGAATGTGTAGGATGTGTGTGAAAAGTGATATGGCAATGAAAACACACAAATCAAACAAACAGTTGTGTCATATGTCTTGCAACAATATTTTTGATTTTGATTCTTTCTTTCTTTTTTATGTGTTTTATGTTATGACTCCCTAAGACTCAGACAACTATGCAGGGTGGATATGTAAGTTCACACTCACCTCATATAACAAGAAATGAAATGTGAATGACTTAAATGGCTTCCTAAAGTGTGTCTCTCAAGAGTGGGGAATTTTCTAGTGATGAAGTCCAAAAAACCACTCATGGGATACTATTGATATTTATGGTACAAGCCAACAGATGGAGATAAAGCCCATTGTCACTGGTATCGATCAATGGTTGGTAATGAAATCCAACTCACTAATGTTGAATATGAAATGTGTAATATGTGTGGATTCCTTTTAAATTCTAGTTTTCTATGAAAAGAAATCACACTTCATCTTAACCAAGGTGGTGACTAGGAACACTAGTGCCAAGTATGAGGCCCTCAAAAAATTTTAGGGTACACCGCTTAAGATCCACAATGTGTGCAGGGTTTACCTAGCTCTTCCACTCTAAATCAACATGTATTTCCAACAGTGGGAGGAAGCTTGAGCACAAGTGATTTATCCCAACCTAGAAGAGTGAGAAGAGGTAAAACCTAACCTATAGTGCAACTAATATGATTTTCAATTTGTTGCCTAAAGCATAAATGAAAACACACACAACACACAAGGCAAAAAGCAAAACACCATGAAGAAAAATAAAACTTGAATCAACTGTAGTGAATGTCTAATGCAACTAGAAATGAATGTATAGGCGCAAATCTACCCCTATATGCAAATCTATATGATTCCAAAAATGCACTTCCTTTCTTATTTTTTTGTAAAGAAAAATGCTTATGAATTCCTACAATGCCTAACAGTGCATGTATATTATTTTTTAAATAGAAATATAAACATTTCTCTTAATTTCCTCATTTAAAAAGTAGAAACATAAGTGGGGGTTTGAACATGACTTACCAAGAAGCCTACGTATTTTTCCCCAACTCCACGGATGCTGCACAAAATCTCTCAAATACTTTATTGAATCTCACAAATACTCTGTGGCATCCACTTGGATGCTCTATTGTGTCCACCTGGATGTTGTGTGGCATCCCTCAAATGTTGTATGGCATCCGTGCGACCAAAGATCGAATCACACAGCTTCTAGAAACCCTAGCTCTGGACTTCACAATTTTTGCATAATTAGATTTCTAAAAATCTGTAGTAAAAACATAGAAAAATTTAGATCAAAAACTCAATATTTACAAGTAAAATTAAAATGTGAAACCCTTTGGGATCCCATCGTGATTGCAATTTTATAAATCAAAATCGACCAACATTGATAAAAGCAGTAAATTAAAGCAAATAACAATGTACACATAAAATTAAAGATCTTATTTATTATAAACTCGAGGAGCCTAGATCTCCACTTTATACATAGATATGCCCCAAATTAGGGGTTACGATACAATATTTGCTTTGATACAGTTATTACTATCATAGGGTTTTAAAACCCTCATTCTAATGAATGTTGGTGATTCTGGATTGGCTTCATTCCAAACAAGTGTGAGTGGGCTTGTGTATCCATGTGAGGCCACTCAAAGCTATAATAACCATCAATAGAACATCTCCTATAACTTTCACATAATTAGATCAGAATAAAATTAGTAACACCTATGGGGTCTCCATAGTGTGAGGTCCATTAAAACATGAAAGTGTAAAATACTAACCCTAGCTGAAATACTTGCTATATAAAATGCAAAAATATAGAAATATGTCTAAGTTACTGGATCTATGATCTTGATGACTCGATTTTGTGATGCACAAATACCCAAAATCATATGAGAGTTTAGCGACTGCAAACTGGTGAATGATGAACACCCTACAACGTTTAGGGATGGTTGTGGATGCCCTACAACATTTTGGAAATGCTTTGTAGTGTTTAAGGAATACCCTAGAGTGTTTGGAGGTTGTGGGGGGATGTTCTACAAAATCTAATCTAGTTTACAAAGGTTTTGACGGTGGATATGATGTATGTGGAGGCAATGAGGAGGGAATGTGTTAGCAGAGTGCTAAGGCTTATGAAATGATGGATGATCAATGCTTTGAAATCTTGACCTCCCTAAAATGATCTGACCTTCATTCATATAAGTGAATGATATTTTATAATTTTGTCCTTAAAACATGTTAGGGTTTTGATGACACCAATGGGTGACCAAGATTAAAACATGATGAAGGGTTGAGATTGTGATTTGATAAGTGACACGGATCATGTTAAATGAATGGTCTAGATTAAGACATGATGGGTGGTTGAGATTTATCCATATATATTTTATATAAATAAAAATATATATAAATAAATATACATATAAATAAATAATGAATGGCTCTGATTTTATGATGCATAGATGACAAGTGGTTAGGATTTGGTGTCTATAGTTATATACCAAGGTTGGTACATTGACATGAACCCAAACGATGTAATATACTCTAACACCCCATGTATTACATTATTTGGGTATTGATGACTTTATTCTTCAATATGAATATTCTTCTCTTGAATAGTCCTTGGCTTGCACTATATGCCTCCTTGGTCTAATTCTTCCTCTTCTTCTTTAGCCTTTGCTTTAAATCCTATTTTTGTACTTTCATAACTAGTTTTATTGCTATATGATTCCTGTAAAGGTAATTTTCTTTCTTTGTTCTTAATGTGAACAAAGGCTTATGAATAAACACTCAAAGCATTATGATAATACCTTGATTTAGTAGTACCAATACTGCATGAGGATTGAAATATCTTTTCTAAGTATGGTTCAATCAATTCCATTTTATTTTTAAGAGATTCTATCAATCCTTTTTGTTATGCATTCTCATTCTTGTAACATTTGTATGTAAGTAATGCCATATATAATATGCTTACAAAATCTAAAGGAAGTAGAATGTCATCCTTTCCATTTCCAATTGCTTCATTGAGTCGAGCTTGTAGATAATGTTCCATGGTATCAAAGTCATCGTCTAAAGCTTCACTATGAATTATTTTTGAAGTAAGATCTAAATATGCTTCACCCTTTATAAGTATAGCCATGATTCCAATTTTTATGGCGCTTGATATTTCCTTTCTAAAGGATTTATTCATGTTAATGTTTGTTGTATTCTTGGAGGTAGACATCCTTATACCTCCCTAGATTAGATTATGAAGTTCTTTGATAGTGCCTATATTTTGTATCTCTTTTAGTATTATGAGATAGGATATTCTAAGTAGTCCACCTTATAACTCCCTAGTTAAGAGTATATGAGTTAGTTTGATAAAATTATTCAAGTCTTAGTTTTTGTAGAATCTCTTATTTCTCCCTAGTTAAGATATGTGAACTAATTTTATAAAACCTTTCTTAAAAATAGGTTTTGTAGGCTTCCTTTTATCTCCCTAATAATTAGAATATGCTTAGTTCACATTTTCAGTTGATTTTGTAATGTTTTCCCACTAATCAACTTTTAATTTTGCCTTATCTTTCCCAATGAAGTATGCTTTAATAGTTGGATTTCTTTTTGTCTTCTTAGAATAATAATGAGACAATTTTACAAATTAATTCCAACTATATATGTAGGCAATTGATCTGCTTCTCTTTCCAATAGATTAATTTTCTAAATTTCAATTATATATATATATATAGTATGCCTTATATCTCCCTATTTTTTGGAATATCAGAAAATAATGATGCTTGCAATATGATAATGATTTAATCAAGGTTTAAAACCTTATATCTCCTACTTTGAATATTGTAATTATTATGTTATGTGTATGCACCTCAATAATTACTTTTTTGAAATATAAACTTGCTTTATTATCTACTAATGCTTGGATGAATTTATATTATCCAATGCAATAGTAAACTATTAGGAACCTATCCTAACGTTACTATGTAATAAACCCCTTATTTCCTAAATGGGAACCCCCACTTGCATGTGGATGGGACCCCTTGAGCATTAGGGTTAGGGTTAGTTGATTTTCCTAAATGGGAACCCCCACTTGCATGTGGATGGGACCCCTTCAATATTAGGGTTAGGGTTAGTTCGAATCTATAAGAACAACAATGTAACAAAGCATGACATATTTTGAATATCAATACATTGGAGCTCTGCTTCTAAGGAGGTTGCCCCCTCGAAGAGGCCTGCAATTCAGATCCATTTCATGAGATTTTTCAACTTGCAATTACTTTCTATTCTGTTATTTAATGCATTTCTATTATTTTGTGGTATTTTGCATATTTTCCATTGTAGGTTCTTAACACGTGGTATCAGAGTGCTTTCTAGGGTCGAGTTCTCCTACGACTGCGATACTTCTTGCTTAGCCATTTTCGCTTTTTAGGTATAAATTTATTGTATTTTTTCCTTTTGTTTTTCCTTTAAAAAAATCCAAAAAAACCCCAAAATATACAGTCTTTTTTTTCAATAGTTGAGTAGGCTAGAAACCCTGTATTGGGGGTTTTCAAATATCACAGAGGAGCTATCGTTATTGGCTAGGCTAGGTTTCCCATATAGCACTTAGTAAAGTGAGGGGCGATTAGGCTCCAATACCCAGGCCTTAGACAACACCCGTCTACGTAATTGAGCTCCCACATATCTTTGGGTGTATCGGGAGACCATCTAGGGTTAAACAAAATTTTATCTAATAGGAAGATTTTTAGCCTTGTATTATCCATAGTCGATGGGACACAACATCCTAGACGATTACCCTCATGTACTGTCATAAAGGTAGATAGTGTGCTCAAGGGCATGGTGGAATCCTCCTTGGGTAGTGGCATGAAATATTGGTCCGAGCACTATTGTTCGTCACTGCGGTCTAACAAAGGGCCTATGGGTATTACATACTCCCTTGCCTAGCGCACCTTGGTTTTTTCCAAAAAAAAATATCTTCAAAAAAAAAAACCTTGTCTGTTAAACCTGCAGTTTTCCTTCCCACA
>JAQPPZ010014706.1:0-84247 GCA_028583015.1 Wollemia nobilis
GATGAATGTTGTCGTTTTATGAAAATTTGGACCATTTTGAGGTATTTTTAAGTTTTTAATACAATTTTGCAACTCTTGGTCGCAAGCAAAAATTAAGTGCCCAAATCAGTTTGGACTTTTACAAAACATGATATGATGATGAGATGAATGCATGGATGAAGTATGGAATTATTTTGTGGGGGTAAGCTACATTTTGAGGCCCTTTCGACATCTTTTGCAATATTTTAAGTTCAAACACCTGCCAACATTCATGTCTGGATAGATGCGGGAAACCGTCTACTATGCTGCAAATGTTGGTAAGCGTTTGAGTGCACCTAGGAAATGCCCAAGGACGTTTGAGTGCACTCAAAATAATTTATAAAAGAGTTGCAAGGGCCAAATTGATTTCATTCTTATGTTCACAAGTTTCAAAAACTACGTCTAAAGAAGAGTGAGTGAGTGAAGGAGTGTGGTGGAGTGAAGGCTATGGCAATTGAGGGAGTGGATGCAGTGATAGGAGCAGATATGCAGGTGGTTGAGGTAAGTGCCCTTGACACTCTTGTATGAACTTGTGTAATTTTTTTTCATGCAATGAATGTGACATTAATATGTTTGCATTGGTGTTTGTGTTGTGATGTAGTTGAGGATCTTGGAGGCTTGACATTGGTTCTCACCTATCATACCAAGGGTGAAAAAAGCACTATGGTCAGAGCATTGGGAGTGGTTTGAGATAGTGGGGCTAGCTAGAGCTACACGGATTGAGGTGGTGAGGGTTGATGAGGGGTATCTCTCTACCTTGGTAGAGATATGGTATCCAGATAAGGAGACCTTTCAAATCTTGATTGGTGAGGTGACAATGACACTCAAGGATGTATATTGTATTCTTTGAGTGCCAGTGGATGGGTTACATGTCAAGGTTGGACACGATAAGGGGTATGATATGAGTCGAATCTTTGAATATCGATGGAGAGGTGTGACTATGAAGGGTGGAGGGATCATGTACTTAGCCATGTATGCCAAGGAGTTGGAGGCATTACCCACTTTGATCATGTTCTTTTTGGCCAACATAGTGGTGCTTAATAGCACTGCTATCAGTTCCAATGGAGCATGATTTGGTTGGTGTATGATATGATCAATGAGCCTTGAGTGTATGCATGGGTGCCTACTCTACTATCTTAGATGTACTTGGAGATATACAAGGTGAGGATGAAAGGGTGAAAGGGGCTAGGTTGCAATGTATTATTGTAGTTTTGGGTCTCGAAGCACTTCATTGTGGCTCAACCTATGGGTCTACCTAGTGAGGCATGGTATGGGGAGTAGCCCTATGCTTTGATATGATTGATGTTTGATGAGGTTCAACCGAGTTGTCCTAGCTATAGTGGCTAGGAGTATAATTTTTTTTGGATAGAGCTGACACCTTATTAGGTGCATTGGAGACCATCATGAGGTGCCAGTTGAATTGGTGATAAGGAGTAGCTATGGATATTTTAGTAGGCTAGATGGACTTTTAGATGGCATGGGAGTGAGTTGGAGCTGATCCAATTCTCACAAGTGCTATAACAATTTAGGCTACAATAGGGAATACCTAAGGTACTAGTGTTATACAAGCATCATCATGATGAGATGAGTCTACCTTATGTGAAGGAGTAGTAGGTGACCTATGAGGATGACGAGGAGATAGATCTCCTAGATGTGGATGATGCAGGAACTACTACTAAGTATGATGCACAATTTATTCTACAACCACCATGGGTACCTAGTTAGGCGATGGATGAGGAGAACAAGGATGATGATGATATAGAGGCCGAGGTGGAGGACACTTCCCATTGTCAAAGATATCGTAGGTCTAGAAATGGCAAGAGGAAGGTGAGGGATGTAGCAGAGTAGCCTCCAAACATTGGAGGTGATAGTGATTGCATGGATGGTATGGAGGAGGTTCCAAAGATACCTCCAAGTCAGAGTGAGGAGGAGAGGGCTGAGCTCAATGCAGAGTAGGATCAACTATGGTAGATGGTGGCAGAGTGATATGTTGTGAGCAAAGGGACATTGAAAAATTAAATGGTTTGATGTTTCTAAATCCTTCTCACATGAGGCACCTCTAAAATGGCCATAATATCCTCTTCTTTATAGAATTTCTCTTGTAATAATATTACTTTGAACTACTAACCAAAGGGATGTTGAGGCCTTAGGGAGAGCCCTTAATGACCAAATATTCTTCCAAGGAAAATCTTTGGAAGAAGGAAATTTTGATTGCTCTAAATCCTCATATCTCAACTTGATCGAGTATCCACCATCCTTTGATAAATTCCAAACCAACTCATTCTTTTATGTAAAAATCAGCCATGGTTATGAACTTACCTTTCCAACCTGCCAAACAAGCTTTAATTATATCCAAAAAAGATATCCAAAGCTCCTTTTTATTTCCTTTATGAGACAAAGTAATACCCAAGTAGGTTGATGGAAAATTTTTAATTTAAACTCTAGGGTAGTATCAATAAAAAAAAAAGTCATGGATTTTGTAGTATTAACCAACTATACAATAGCCTTCTCATAGCATGATATTCACTGGCTAAGGGATGGCCCAAAAGAAAAGTATCATAAAAAATAGGAGATGATATTTAGAGGGACCATTTTTTCAACTTGAATACCTTTTATTTTTCCTTGCAGAAATTGCCTTTGAGAAAGCTCTCCCTAATGCTTCTACAAGAATAATGAATAGATAAGGAGATAGAGGATCATCTTGAGTAATTCTACAAGATAAGTTGAAGTAACCGATAGGAGAACCATTGATCAAAATAGAAAATTTTGCAGTGCTATAACAATATTTAATTCATTCACACCAACTATAATCAAAGCCAATTTTTTTGAGATTAGCATGTAAAAAAATCTAGGAAACCCTATCATATACTTTGTTCATATCTAATTTCATAAGCATTATCTAGTTTTTTCATGGAATGGAGAGAATGTATGGCCTCATGTGTAATAATTATACCATCAAGAATTTTTTTACCACAAAAAAAACTATCTTGTTCCTTTGTGATAACACAACCTAGAATTCCCTTCAATCTATTTGCCATAGTTTTTGAAACGTTCTTGTAAAGCGAAAATCGACTAACACCAATAAAAGCAGTGTACCAAAAGCAATCAAACACAATGTTGCACAAAATAAAATATTTTATTAATATATGACTGAGGGAGCCTAGATCTCCACAATGTACAAAAAATATGCCCCGAATATGGGGTTACAATGTGCTCTTATTTCACTCTTTATATTGTATTACAATGATAGGGTTTTAAATCCTAGTTACAAAGAATAGTGGTGTCTTCTTTGAATTTTGCTCCAAATAAGTGGGTGGGTGGTTTTGTGTATCCTTAGATGACCACCCTAGCTATAAAAACTTCCAAAAATGTAATTCCTACACCTACAAACAAAAAACAACACCAATAGGGTTAATAGCACCTATGAGGGCTCCACTGTGTGAGGCCCTTTGAATGATAAAAACCTTAAAAAAACCCTAAGTGCTACAATATTAAACTATAAAAAAAATATAAAAATGTAAATAGATGTAAATGAATAGCTTACCTTATCAAGAAAATAGTTGTGATGTTGATCTATGCTCCTATCTCTATGTTCTAAAGTCGCACGAATGCCTAGAAGCATTCGAGAGTTTGTGGACTGCAAATTGGTTGTTGGAAACACTCAAAAGTGTTTGAGGAGGATTATGAATGTCCAGAAACATTCCAATAATGCTCAACAGTGTTCTACAAACTCTGGGAGGCATTCGATGGTGGATGGGAGTGATGTAGAACCAAATTTGGTTCATGAGGGTTTTGAGATGGCAAAAGTAGAAGGTGTGATGGCAGCGGCGAGGAAGGAAGATGGTAGCAAAATGGATAGTGTTTGGGAGTGGATCGAATGCTCTTGAATATTAAATATCTAGACCTTGATTCATCAAAATGAATCTTTTTTTATAATCTTCCCTTGATCATGTTAGGGTTTTGAAGACACCAACGGATGGTCAAGAATAAAACATTAGGAAGGGTTGAGATTTAATTTAAGCATGTGGAATGGATTAAGATGGATGGGTGGCTAAGATTAAGTTGCGACGGATGGCTAGGATTTATCCACATAAATACATATAAATTTATTAAATATATATAAATATTAATATAAAATATTAATATATATATATATATATATTATAATACATAATACATATATATATGTGAATAATGAATGGCTATGATTTGAGGATATGAATGGATGATGAATGGCTTGATTTTGGTGCCTATAGATGCCCCTTTTTGTATCATGTTGCATGGAACACAATACGGTGCACAAATATGAGAAACCTGGCTTGGTGTGGTGAAGCAACTTTCTTTCATTGGAGCACAAATAAGATCTTGAAGACAGAATTTTTTGGTTTAGCTTATTCCCTCAATTGGAAAATAAGTGAAAAAGGAGTCTCACGAGCCAATTGAAAAATTTTGGGTAATGATGGAGGAGAATGATGTAAGTGGAAGTGTATGATGTAAATGTAGATGATATGAATGATGTAAATAAGTATGAATATGAATGATGTCATTTTTGACCCAACGGAGAAAATGGTGTTTGTATAATGCAAGTTGTTGATTCTATTTTTGCCCCAATAGAGAAGGGGTTTTTTCCAAGTGTGGATATAAATGAATTCTATTTTTGTCCCAACATAAAAGGGATTTGTGCCAAATGAAGATGTATGATGAATGATGTAAATGAATTCTATTTTTACCCCAATAGAAAAGGGTTTTTGTCAAATGTAGATGTATGATGTTAATGATGTATCCTGATGTGGTGACTCAAAATTAAATTTAGTTTCTCCAAGTTTGGTGTGATACCATGCTGTTGGAAAACATGCCAATTGGTGTCAGTGAAATGCAAACTGATGAGACTGCAAAAATAATAAGAGTCAACCTTGGAGGTTTGGCTAGTGACTGTAGGATAATTCCCTCAATTGGAATCAATCAACCTAGGAAGGGCCTATTTTTGTGATGACTGTCAATGTAAAATAAATATTGATATGTGATTTGTCTGTGTTTCAATCCCCACAAACAAGGCCATCAATGACAACTTTTTGAGAAAATTAACTTGGGCATAGTCTCACTTGAGAAATTAGTAACCCAAAATAATTTTGTATTCAAACAAGGCAATGTTTAATGATGATGGATAAGTATCCTTATGGTGATTTACTCATATTACCAAATTTTATGGACAACCAATCTCCAGGGGAGTAGAGTAGACCACTAGATATGAGGTTCACTCAAAATTATAGGTGAATGTGACAAATGTTTAATGCAAATGCAATGGTTGATGAATTTGAGAAGAAAATGTGCTGATGAAGAATGCCTTGATGATTGGATTGCATGAATTTGTGAAATTTTCCATCGTTTTGAAGCATATTTAAAAGCAAACTTTGGATAATTTTGCAACTTGTTGGTCGCAAACAAAAGTTAACCACCCAAATCAATGCATGTTATCATAGAGTGGTGAAATGATGGGATGGATGCTTATAATGATGAATGTGATCATTTTGTGAAAATTCAGATCGTTTTGAGGTGTTTTGAATTTTATAATGCAATTTTGCAACTTTTGGTCACAAGCATAAATTAATTGCCCAAATCAATTTGGAATTTCACAAAACATGATATGATGATGAAATGAATGAATGGATAAATTATGGAATAATTTTATGGGGTAAGCTACATTTTGAGGCTCTTTCGACATCTTTTGCAATATTTTGAGGTCAAACACCTGCCAACCTTCATGTCTAGATAGATGTAGATAAGTGTCTACCATGATGCAAATGCTAGTAAGCATTCGGGTGCACCTAGGAAATGCCCAAGGGCATTTGAGTGCACTCCAAATATTTTATAAAAGGGTTGTAGGGGCCAAATTGATTTCATTCTTGCATTCACAAGTTTCAAAAACTATGTTTAAAGGAGAGTGAGTTAGTGAAGGAGTGTGGTGGAGTGAAGGCCATGGTGATGGAGGGAGCGGATGCAGTGATAGGAGCAGAGATGCAAGTGGCTGAGCTAAGTTCCCTTGGAACTGTTGTATGGACTTACACAATTTTTTTTATGCAATGAATGTGGCATTAGTGTGTTTTCATTAGTGTTTGTGTTGTGTTGTAGTTGAGGATCTTGGAGGGTTGATATTGGTTCTCACCTATCATACGAGGGGTGAAAAAGATATTATGATCAGAGCATTGGGAGTGGTTTGAGACCATGGGGCTAGCTAGAGTTGCATGAATTAAGGTGGTGAGGTCTAATGAGGGGTATCTATCTACCTTGGTAGAGAGATGGGATCCAGATAAGGAGACCTTTCAGCTCCCAACTAGTGAGGTGACAGTGACACTCAAGGATGTATACCACATTCTTTGAGTGCCAGTGGAGGGGTTATGTGTCAAGGTTGGACACGATAACGGGCATGATATGAGTTAAATATTTGAAGATCGATGGATGGGTGTGAGTGTGAAGGATGGAGGGATTATGTACTTGACTATGTATGCCAAGAAGGAGTTGGAGGCATTGCCCACCTTTCTTATGTTCCTATTGGCCAACATAGTTGCACCTAACAACACTCGCTATCGGTTCCTATAGAACATGATTAGGTTGGTGTACAATATGATTTATGAGCCTCAAGTGTATGCATGGGTTCTTGCTCTACTGGTTCATATGTACTTGGAGTTGTATAAGGTGAGGAGGCAAGGGTGAAATAGGTTAGGTTGTAGTGTATTGTTGTATTGTTGGGACTAGGAGCACTTCAGTGTGGCTCAGCCTGTGGCCCTACCTAGTGAGGCATGGGATGGGGAGAATCCCTATGCTTTTAGATGGTGGGTATTTGAGGAGGTTCAATCAAGTTGTCCTAGCTTTTATGGCTAGGAGTACAAAGATCTATGGGAAGGGCTGACACCTGATCAGGTGTATTGGATACCATGGTAAGGTGCTAGTTGGACTGGTGATAGGGATCATCTAAAAAGAGTTTAGCAGACCAGATGGGTTTTTGGATGGCATGTGAGTGAGGTGGAGCTGATCTAATTATCAAAGGTGCTATGATAGTTTAGGCTATGATAGGGAATACCAAAGGTACTAGTGTTATACAAGAATCATCATGATGAGATGAGCTTGCCTTATGTGACAAAGTAGTGGGTAACCTATGAGTATGATGAGGAGATAGATATCCCAGATGTGGATGATGCAGGAACTACTACTAAGTATGATGTTGTAGACACTAAAATCTGGTCAATCCGATTAGGCAATCAAAAGCACTGGTTAATTGACACCATATGGCCCCCTTGGGCAACCCTCAGAGGTTTACTAGTGGTCCTAACCACTCTTGGAAGGCTCTACCCCACTTTTGGGAGCTTTTGGGCCATATAGGCATGACCGTCCCACCCTAGGTGAGCCACAGTTTGTGGCCGTCCCACCCTGGGACGGTGGCAAACTGGCCATCCTGGGGTGGGACGACCACAAGGTTTGACTCCCAAAAAGTCAAATTTGGACAAATGGCACCCAAAAATTGCCATTTGCCCTACCTATTCAAGCATGCAAGTCAGAGGACACAGCATCCTTATGACATACTACATGAGGGAGGCCAAATAGGGAGATTCTCTTCCCCCTCCAATGCATGCCACCTTGTTGGCCAAATGGCGCCTCTTGCCCTGCATGCCCTCGCATGCCTTCTTGCCCAAAGGCCTCCTTTGGCTATAAAGTGGATCCATTTTCCACACAAAACATAGAGAGGAGTTTTGAGACATAGCAATGAAGTGCTGCCAAGATTTGCGAGTGATCTAGGAGGCACAATTTATTTACAAAATCAGATCAATTGAGTGAATTTCACCACAAAATTTGATGAAAACACTATTTAGGAGGTTCCTAACCAATTCATAGAGGAATTGGTGATAAAATAAGTGCAGAATTGGTGGTCATCCCACCCCAGGATGGTCCCCATTCTATGATAGTCCCAACCATCCCACCCCAGTATGAGGACATATATGTGCATGATTTCTTTACTATTATTATTTATAAATATTATAGGATATCATATGATTCTACTATCCAAATTTCATGCATTTTGGAGCTATATTGAGTGAGATATCATATTTTTAGTGTTTTATAGGGTCTTATGTAGGTCTATGGAGCTCATCTAGAGATGCACATGAAAATATTATTTATTTTTCAAATATGACCACATGGGTTGTCTTTAAATGTCATTTTATATATTTATTCCAAGTTTCATGCATTTTGGATATGTTTAGGGGTAGAAATTGCTTACTTTGGGTTTTGTAGGTTGGAAAAGTGCACTACGATTACGCCATGCCATCGGATGCAATTTCGGTTCTATTTTTAGTAATATCTTCCCAAAACCATATATTTTACATACCTATACAATTTCAAGTCATTTGGAGTTGATTTAGATAGGCATATTTCATATTCATGCTTTCTAGTCTTTTAGTGCCTGTGGGGATTGCATGTTTTCACCATACACACTTGCTATTTAATGATTCTGATTTCCTTGTGTGCAGGTGCAGGTTTCTACAACATACAAGGAAGGAGCACAATATCATAGAACAAAGTGGCAGCATCATAGGTTCACCCACCTCAATTGTGGGTACGAGGAAAGACATTGGAAGTGCACACGAGTTACTTTGAGGATTTGATCCTTGGGCACCATTTTGTAACAATTGTATCAATATTGAGCCCTCAAGGGGACATCTATGTAACCATGGTTTTGAACCATAAAATTAATAGAAAGAAACTTCCTTTTATTTCATTTCTTGCAATTTGGTGTCTCTTCCACTTTTACTTGCATGCTTCCATTTTGATGCTCATAACACACTAGCGATAGATGCATATTGTTTAGCTGCATTAGGTGCACTATTTTTCCCTAATTTAGTGGTGATCATGGTGGGACCCTATCCCTATTGATTTTATGAAGGTTTAACCTTGGATTTTGCTTGGTTTCTATTGTAGGTATCGGTCATCCTGGCCTGAAACGGCCTCTAGACTGCTCCTTAGCTCACCCTAGGATGGCCACACAACCATCCCAACCTAGGATGGCCATAAAAATGGTAGCCATCCCACCCTAGGATGGCCACAAAATAGAGCCTTTTCTACTTAGATGCCAGAAATAATAGGTTCCTCAGGTGATAAGGTAGGTACCTAAACTTCTGGTTTTCTATTACACAGTCAAAAATTGTTGAAGTTTGATTTTTCTTGCATGATTTGTTTGCTAGAAAGGTAGAAAGATAGTTTCATTTTCTTATAAATGCAAAAATAACAAAAAAATAAGAAAAATAAAAAATAAGTTAAGTTATGATGCCCTTGTATGGTTTGCTTGCATGTAGGCTACCTAATGGGTAGGCCATCATTTAGGGTTTGCATCTTGTAGGTTTCTTTTTATCTAGCTTCTTCTAAAAGTAAAATACACCTTTTGCATGCATTTAGTGAATGATCATCGAATGCTTCATTGTTTACTTTATTTGGATTAAAAATAACCACACACACCATGATTCACTTAAATGCTAGTGAGGTGGATTTCATCACCATCCACTAGTAGAGTTCAACGAGGTGGCTTTCATCTCCACCCATTGTCTCAAATCCCATGAACCTTGTTCTTTGCCAAGGCTGATTCCAAGATCCATCATAGCCCATGGGTTATAGCATGTATCTCTCTTTGGAGAGGTATATCATAGACTACGGGTGAACTGGGTGAGGAACTGGTAGGACCTATGCTCCTTGACCATGTGTGGACTTCATCACCACACATTATAGGTTGGATTACATGACCATGACTTTCATTGTCGATTGTCGAGCTGTGAGTATACAGGTGAAATCCAATTAAACACAATATTATCATCCAACAAGATTTCAAACACATGACACAAGGTCATATTTTACAAACAACACATCTGAAACACACAAAATAGTTTAGGGATTCACATCTAAAACTTAAAAGAGATAATCACTTGTTTTTATTGAGTGTTTCCTTTCTTGTGTGTTGTTTCATTAAGAATTTGTAAAGGAGATAATCATCTAGGGTTTGGTAGAGAGTCACAATGGTGTGCACCTGCAGCCAAGCCCAATCATGGGTGGAAGCTATGGAGAGTGGACTAGGAGACATGAGTCATCTCCGCTTTAGCCCCAGGGACTTGGTCATACCTCCCTGGTGAGCCTCTACTCACCCCAGTCCCAAAATAGTGGGGCATGAACCACACCTACAAGGGAGCCCTATGCGGGACACCCCTATGGGTGATGGACCTTACCTAGGAGAGTGTTCCTAGTATGTAGACACATCACATGCCTTCCTTGATGAAAGGCAATAGCATGCTGAGGTACAAGTAGATAGAGTGGTGCCATGCATCCATATACCTGATAGGTCTGACATGCCTATTCATAGGCCAGAGCATGACTTCACACATTGGGCAGAGCAGGTTGACCATACCTTACCTCTACATCACCCTGATAGGGTCCAACAGCCTAGGCAATAGGATGAGTATGATACTCATCACTCAGGGTGAGCTAACTCCACCCTTCCCTTCCTCATTCATGAAGGAAGGCATGAGGAGATCCCTGATTATCCTCAAGAGTAGTATACCACGCAAGCACGATGTGCCTCTGCACCCACTGAGTACAATGAGCATATGCTCAGGCTCGAACCTCAAGTCAATGCGACTACCCTCGATCGAGGGAAGCGTGTGATAGATATCATAGATTATCTTGAATGAGGTCAGCCTCAGGGTGAGACTCCTAGGCCTCCTAGGCCTCGTACAATGGAATAGATCAATCAAGTAGTTGCAAGATATGTGGAATGCCAAGCATAGTTCAAGCAGCTTCGATGAGACAAAGAGCAACTAGACCGCTTGCATCAACTTGAGAAAGAAAGAATCGAATGGCAGACCAATGAGCTATTCCAGAAAACTTTACGTGAGAGGGTCCCTACCCCTAGAACACATAGATAGGAAGTCCACCTAAGGCAACCCATGCTCATTCGAGATAGGTCTCCTAGGCCTTATCCAATGTTACCTCCATGACCTCCTAGGCTAGATCGGGACTTGCCTCCCAGGCCAAACATAGGGTACCCACAATAGGCAGATACCCCTCTTTATAGACCGGCTCGAGAGATGCCCTATGGGGCTTACACTGAGCATGAGCTAGAAGTAGAATATTTGGAAATACCTTACCAAGGTAGGGGGTGACATGCCACCACCCCAAAATAGGCCGGAGGATCCTCGACCTCCACCATAGGATAGGAGCAAGGATGAGGAGATTAAATCCTTAGATACATATCGGGCATTGCTAGAGTACCTAGAGTTAGTAGAGAACAAGACCTCTAGGTCTGGATCTCAAAATCCCACTTTGCACCAGTTACGTAGTCAACCCCTTCATCCTTCGATTCCTACCCCTTCCTATCTAGAACAATTTAAGATGCCTCAATTGGCTACCTTTAAGGGAGAGGAAGATGCATAGGAACATGTCACCAAATTCCTGAGTCAATGCTTTGGCATCCAGGATAATGATGCTTTGCTTTTGTAGACATTCATGACTACCCTCTCTGGCCCTACCATGGAGTGGTTTACCCAACTCCCGAAGCATAGCATCCATAATTTGGATCAACTTGTAGATGTGTTCCTAGAATGCTTCACCTTCAATACCAAGAGGAAGGTGACATTGGCTGATCTCGCTAGGTTGAAACAATATGATGATGAGTCAATAGAAAATTATGGCAATAGGTGGTGAGCATTGCTTGCCAAGCTACCTTATCTACTCCCCATGTCGGAGTTGACTCAGATGTTTTCCAAGAGCTGCCTAAAGCCGATCTCCTTGTTGTTGTAGCTGCAACAATATCCGACTCTTGAAGATGCCCTAGCACAAGCTAGGACCATTGAAGACATCAAGATTCAAGAGGGAGAGATTGTGAAGCCTCACAAGGAGTGGAACAAGAATGCTAAGAATACCCCAGTGCAGCCTAAGCTAGTAGTAGTGAATCAGGTTGCCATTAGTGTCCTAGGGCCAGCACAAGCAGTGCCACCTCAAAAGCCTAATTATCAGGCCACACCTAGGAACTATGCCAAGGACAACCAGAATAGTCAAGGGAAAAATCAATAGCGTCACCCCAAGTGATAGTTCACACCCATTGCAGAGTCTATGGACTCATTGTTTGAGCACCTCTTAGTGGCTAATTCGATCAATCTACCTGAGAGTCGACCTATCGACCCAAATGCATCGAAGCCCAAAGGGTACCAAGAAGACCTATATTGCAAATTTCATAGGCAAAATGGGCATGACATGCAAATGTGCTATAAGTTCAAGCATTTGGTGCAAGACATGATCGATAGGAATGCCCTTCAGGTAGACAACCCTATCACACCAAACAACCAACAGATGGAGGTGTTTAAAGACCCCTTGCCTGCCCATGTGGAGCAAGCCAAGCTAGTGCCCTAGGTAAATGAGGTTCATCATGCACCCCCTCAACAAGGGTATGTCGGCATGATCAACATTGTAATGAGGAATAGGTAGTACCCAAGTCCAGTCGCACCACCAATGGCTCAGAGCGATGTTCCTTCGATGTCGTAGCCTTTACCACCTCTTGTGTTGAGCCTCCCACCTAGGCCTATGGTCACAATTAAGAGCAAGCTCACTCAGAGCCTGAGAATGACATCTGCCTGACTCTCCATCTATGAGCTCATTCAACAATCACCACCTCATAGAGAAGCTTTAATGGAGATCCTTAAGGTGATAGAGCTTCAGCCCTAGGAGTCTAACTCCTTCAACAATTTTATGGGGCATGTGCGGAAATGCATAGAACCGATGATTACCTTTCGAGAAGATGAACTTAAACTGGTTCCAAATGATATGGTGGATCCTCCCTTGCACATCATCACATGTGTAAATGGAACACCTTACAAGAGAGTGTTGATAGACACTGGGTCTTCTAGCAACATCATCACTACAATAGCTCTCAAGCATCTGAAGCTCCCAACATCCCATATTGTCGTGTCTACCTACACCCTTCGAGCATTTAATGATGCCATATGCTCGATAGTCGACACAATAGTCCTACCCATTCAGGTAGGGCAAAAGACCATACCGACACTATGCCACATCTTGGAGGGTGAGATGGCATACAATATCTTGTTGGGCAGACCTTGGATCAGGGACATGAAGTGTGTCCCTTCCATTGCTCACAAGTGCCTCAAATACACCTATGAAGGGCAAGTTCATGTCATCCCCACAGACCTAGAACCCTTCAAGTACTGCAACATGGTGCAACAGCTCCCTGAGTCTACCTTACCATCCACCCACATGGATTTTCAACCAAATGAATCTAGCCAAGGTCTGACTCCATCACCATCACCTTCATTCAATCCATCATCATCTCATGCCACACCATCCTCATCTTCAGCACCCCCAAATGTGCCTTCATCATCGATGAATCCTCCATCGAGAGACATGGGGAAGAGGCCTATTGATGAGAGCCCTCCGACCATATCCACCATCTCCACCAGTGAGACTCCTAGCCCAATGGATGAGGAGCTACCTCATGAGGCAAACATTGAATCAATTCAAGCCTCACTCCCATCTCCTCCTTCTCCGTAGCCATAGGTCATAGTGCATCTAGCTTCTACCAGTTTAGGAGAGTACATGGTTAGGAATGTCACAACCACTCCTACCATCGAGTCAGTGCAAGACATGGGTCGACCTCATCTTCCCATAGGTACTATCATACCTCTTGGTCTTCCCCCAATCAAATGAATTTCATCTATGGGGGTCTCGACTATGGCATTGAGCCTTACCAACAATAGGAGGAGGATGAAGAGCCCTTTTTTGAGGACATCAACTACATGTCCAACCCTGACTTTGCCATGAAGTATCTTCATCTCTGTAATTGGTATGGTTATGGGTTGGGCCTGTATGAGCAAGGCACCCAAGTTCCTTATCAGCCATAGTATCAAATACCTTATGACAAGTCTGGTTTGGGACACAACAAGCCTATGCCCCTAGACGTCCTCACAGATAGCTTAGAGTGCATGACTCTAGACTTTAGGGATGAGCTCGCGTGTGACCCTTACGCCAACCCCAATCATGTCTACTCACTAGGGGACTACTTCCCTATGCCCTTGGGAGATGATGACCCACCTCACGATGTCATCCAATATTACGAGAGAGGTGAAGGTTCACACACTCTTCCCCATGATAGTGAGGAAGAGGATCCAGGGTCCCCTTATGAGTGGACATCCGATGATGAGTCAGACTATAGAGTCATCCAGATTGACTCTGCTAGCTCTGATGGAGAATACATGGATCATCCCTCTAGATGATGATGATGAGTTCTATTTGTACATGTTCCCATTACATGATCCCATCTAGTGACAAATTCTACCTTTAGAGGAGCAAGCTAACCCGTAGCCACACCGACCACCTCTGGTCATTCTACCTCCACCACCTAGGGGAAATCATCCATCCATAAACATGATTTCCATAGACCTTTTGAGCCCCTGCGAGATCTGAATAACCCATCGAAGCCATTACACCTCGACTTGGGGGCCATTGAATTCGATCAGGGAGATTCCCCCCATCACCTTTCGAGTACTAGTCTTGCGATGAGATGTTACAACCATTTCATTTCTCTCCAAGGCCTACTCATGATGTCTTCCATGCTGAGGAGGAACCCAAGGTTCCAATTGATGATCTAAACCTAATTGATGACATTCACCTAATCCCTACTCCTCACCAATTGGAGGAGGGGTCACATATGTCAATCGAGCAAATGATTGACATAGATATCAACTCAGATCTTGATAATCCTCAATACATCAAGTTAGGGGAAATCTTGTCCCTCAAAGAGCAAGCCAATTACATAGCCCTTCTCACAGAGAAGAAGGAAGCCTTTGCATGGTCCTACGATGACATGCTAGGCAGGGATACACCACCTATCAATTGTCATCCAACTTCCTCGATAGCCATCCCATCATCACCTACACTACCCATACACTATATCTTGGATAGGCTAGACAACCTGGAGTCACAAGTGAGTCAACAACAAAATGCTTTACGACATATCTTGGATCAACTCACAAACATCGAGTCATGGTTGAGCAATTCAAATCCTCAACCCCTCGATTATCAAGACCAAACCCCTCCTTTACAGTCCATGGTCAACCCTCAACAAAGCATGGGGGGAGGTACCAAGGCCATCAACCATGGTAACATTATACCCATTTTTTAGAGCCCTTAGCATCGATCTTCAATCGACTATATGAGGCACAAGCAATCATGCTTCCCCCAATCTATCCATTGAACCCTAATAAGCATAGATCAAAGCCACACAGGCAAAACACATATTGTGTTTACCATCGAAAAATAGGCCATGATATCCAAACATGCTACATCTTTCAAAATTTAGTCTAGGATATGATCGATAGGCAAGGACTTTAGATAGGAGTCTTCCAAGACTCCTTACCTTCACACGAAGTAAACACAACACCTGGCCATCCAGTTGAACCTAATCAAGTGCACATTACTCCACCTTCCCATGGGTTTGTGGATATGATCGATGTTATAGCAGAGTGGTAGGAATACTACTATTGATATACGCAACCCACGATATCCTCCAATGTTTCACCTTCAATCGACTCACCCCAGAGGGATACTAGCACCGCACAAGCTTATACCTCACAGTAGGGAGGATCAATTTTCATTGTCCCTAGCTAGACCATAGGCGTCTAGGACCTCCTAGGTCATGACCATGCAAAAAGCTCCAAGGGTGTCTACACAAGTCCCTAGGAGGTGTCCAAGATCATCTAGGTCACCCCCAAAAGGCTCCAAGGGTATCTACATACCACTTGGTCAACCCAAAAATCTCCTAGGTGGTCTATGACCATCTAGGTCACTCCAAAAGGCTCCAAGGGTATCTACATACCGCTTGGTCAACCCAAAACACTCCTAGGTGGTCTATGACCATCTAGGTCACCCCAAAAGGCTCCAAGGGTATCTACATACCGCTTGGTCAACCCAAAATCTCCTAGGTAGTCTATGACCATCTAGGTCACCCCAAAAGGCTCCAAGGGTATCTACATACCACTTGGTCAACCCAAAATACCCCTAGGTGGTCTATGACCATCTAGGTCACCCCAAAATGCTCCAAGGGTATCTACATACCCTACTTGGTCAACCCAAAATACTCCTAGGTGGTCTATGACCATCTAGGTCACCCCAAAAGCCCACGGACCCAAAAGCCCCAAAGGCATCCATAAGCCCTTTGGTCACCCCAAATGCCCCAATGGCCCCATAAGCCCATTGGTCACATGTACATACATATATATCAATCAAAAATTCAAAAACATCATCAAAATATCAAAAATACAAAAATATTGCATTTCATTACATTGCATACCATTGCATTATATCATCAATTGCATTAGGCATACTCATCATTGCACTTTGCATTTTAGAGTTGCTCATACATGTCTAGCACTAAGATTGTACACTAGTCATCATTCAAAATCTATGTTGTTCAAGTCATCATTCACATCATTTCATATTTCACATATCATTTCCACCTACATTTTCCACATTTCATATTTGTGTCCATTCCCTTCACCTAGCCATTTTTTCTAGAATGTCATTAGGGTTTTTGATCACTCAACCATCTCTAGTTTTCTTTTCATATTTTGTAGAAAGCTATCCTAATTTTTAGGAGGTAGAGTCTTGCTTAGATTGTACCTTGTATATTTCAAAATCCCAACACATCTTTCACTAATAAATCCAAGTTTTGCACAAGGAAATATGAAACCTACAAAGTGGTCTAGGTTACCTTAAGTGAAAATTTTATCCTGCTCATCCCCCTATGCGGATGGTTCAAGAATGCTGAGAATTGGCAAAAGGACAAGCTCCTCCTTACCCAATTCCCCAAAATAAATAGTGGTTTTCACCACTATCAATAATCAAAATCCCAAAAAGCAAAAATCAAAAGCAAAATAAATAGTGGTTATCACCACTCCCCAAATCCCTTGCTCAAAGAAAACAAAATACAAAATAAACAGTGATTTTCATCACTACATATGAGCAAATATCCCTAAATTCAAATAAAAGAAAAGAAGGGAGTATTGAACTTGAATCCCTAGAATTCTCAGCATTCGACAAACCATTAGGTGATCCTCATTACAAGTTTGGTGGCATCAAGCCTTCTTAGCAATGGTGGTATCCTTACGCATGATGATATGTCTATCACATTAGCTTTTTACGGTGTGCAGACCAATGTTTGCATGTGGATGAGCTAGCTTTTGGTAGCCTATACTACCTAGTGGTCTAATCCAACTAAGTACAAAACCTAGGATCATGCTACTCATAGGGTGATCTTCAGTACATATGGGTTACATTAATCCCATTTGGCACTGGGGTAATCTTATGCTTATCACAAAATGAACTCACTTGCACACACAGGGATATTGAGTATCTTGGTCATCCTAGCAGATTCATACCTCGTCAAAAATTCTTGCATGGTTAGTATATAATTTTTGACCAGTTGACTAGAGTGTTTGAGTCTCATGAAAACCTCATAGACATCCTATAACATCCTATCATTCATTCCATTTTATCACATACATGTCAGTTTACATTATTCACAAATCCATTACATAGTCTCATGACAACATTACACATGAATTGATGAATTCTATATAGTCTATGGTGCTAACATAGTATGTCATATAGTATATACATTTCATCATCTAGATCAATACATCATCCATCTCAATATGCATCCATGCAAATACATATCATCAAATCAAATAAAATCACATTACAACATATGCATACATGATAGACATCCATCATCATATCATAAAGCAAATAAACACATTGCATACATCTCATAAAGCAATAAACACATGATGATAAACCATATAAAAGCTCATATATATGTGTGTATATGTATGGGGTAAAAAGATACATCATACTGCCCGTAGGCTACAATAAAGTGAGTCCTCAGACTTCACACTGCTAAACATCCAAAAATCCAAAAAGAGTCACAAGAGCCTCAATCACCATGGTCGCATAGAACCGGTGCTACGACTCACACTCCCACCTATAGTTAAAGTTTGATGTGAACTCCCATACCTGCTACCACCTACCCTATCAGCCTGTCATCCAGATCTAGGTACCTCCATCCTAGCTGAAGACTACCTTATCTTGCTCCACCAACTCTGGTGTGATCCACTGATAGTTGAATCATCTAGTAGGCACCCACCAAGGTGGATTACCTCATTCTCCAGCTCATCTGTGTAGGTCCACCCCCATCGGTATTGCACTTGGTAGGTATCTACTATGGAATGGAGTCGTGTCACCTCCGCCTATATCTTAGTCGCATCCTCACTTATGTATCCCTCCCGCCTAGGACTCCAAGATCACAACTATGCCTGTAGAGATACTATCTCTACCTTAGAATTATGTACCTATGCTCATTAAGCTACTATCTTTGCCTGAGCATCTTGTACATATTTCTAAAGGAGATCTCTCTCCTACCTAACCCTGAGCAGCTCATCCTACAACTCAGTCTCTATGTCACCCTATGCCACCTATTGTGCTTGCACCTCCTCATCCCAAAAATCACCCTGATCTCATAAGTTTGGGAGGTCTACCTGCTCATCTGCCATGTGCCCATTCCCATGCCACTCGTCTACCTCAACCTAGTCCTCATCAGGAGCCTCTTGATGAGCCTCTCCTATCACCCCTACTACATCACCCCCTAGTGGCATCTTTCCTTGCCATTGGCACGTCATCCACCAGGAGTCATACTCCTTTGTAGTCCTGGCATCATCCAAATCTGGAATGTCTACTACAGGATCTGCATCCCTCCCAACTGCCTCCACCATCGACCACCTAAGTGTCCTCTCATCCCCGCAGTGTTGATAAACTACTGGCTCACTAGGAAACCCTTATCGTAATTTGAACTTCCACGTAACCTGAGTATATGGAAAAAACTCCCACTTTATCCCGTGTTGACCAACCAGCCATCTCCCTCGCCTGTTAGAACATCGATGGCTAAATGTGAAATTTAAATAGAAAAAAATAAGACAAATCATTGTTTTAAAATTGTAAGGAATAACCAACAATATAATAAATTAAATGTTCTCTTATGCCTTTGAGACATCTCAAGCATTGCTTATTTATATTTATCTAAAGGTGTGAATATGAAGGGACATGTCCCTTAATATATAATATAATATAATTTATGTTAGGAGGGTCCTAACATGCCACCCTCCTTAAAAGGAGCTTTGTCCTCAAAGCTCAAAGTGAGAGGCTTCATCATCTTTTTCGCTAATAGTATGCGCTCATGTTCTTGTACCATTTTAATATCAGTGTTCCTCAAGCAAGGATATTGGGAAGGTGGAAGTGTTGGTGGCTTTGTCATGGCTTGGAAAGAATTTAAATGGGAAACCCTTGCCTTTCCTCCTCTAGGAACAACTTTCACCATGCGATGGGAGCTGGCTAGTAGAGAAGGGTTAGTTTTTATCCCTTGAAGTGTATATGTGTGACCCTTTTGTGTGAACTTCATCCATAAGTTTTCAAGGTCCCATTGAATTATACCAAGCATTCATAGCCATTGCACACCTAAAACAATATCATAACCACCTAATGGAATTGCATACATGTCAAGTTTAACGGTGTAATTGCCCAAGGTGAGCTTAATATTACAACATTTCCCATTACAAGTTATTCTTTCCCCATTATCGATCATGATTTCAAAATTATTACAAGAATGGATAAAGCAGTCGGTTTGTGTTGCCATGCATGGATCGATGATATTATGTGTACTTCCAGAGTTAATAAGCACAATAAGATTTTGTTGTTTAAAGTAACTGAAAACTTTCATTGTTTGGGGGGATGAATTTTTGATGAGGGCATTGAAGAAAATTTCTAACGGACCTTGAGGGTTATCGTCAGGCATATCTTCCACTAGTTCAACCTCAATTTCCTCTTCCTTTGGTGTTGATTGACAAGGAATAGTTGTATCCATAATATAAAGTTGGGGTGTACTACATTTATGATTTAGGACAAATTTCTCATCACAATGAAAACAAAGGCCTTTTGCTCTTTTTTTCTTATTTTCTTCAGAGCTAATGCATTTAATTGGCATGTCTTTAGTTAGTTTTTTATTGGTGGAAGTATTTTGTGAATCTTTTGTAGATATGTTTTCGAGTCAACGTTGGTTGTTGAATTTATCTTCGGCTAATTTGGCCAATCCAATAGTCTGTATCATGGTCGTGGGGTTAAACATTTGTACCTCTAGCTAAATCTCTTCCTTTAATCCACTGATGAAACAATCCTAAAAAAATGAGGCATCTAGCCCTGTTGTGCAGTTTGCCAATCTCTCAAATTATGCTTGATATTCACGTACCGACGTGGTTTGACACAGTTTGGTGAGGGCTCTGGTGAAATTTTTGAGCTTGCTAGGGCCAAATCGTACTAATAGGTTTTGTGTAAAGTTTTGCAACGTAGGGGTGTCATTGGTTTTCTTGAACCACTGGTACCATTGGATAGCCTCATTTTCCAAGTGAAACGATGCAATATGCACTTTTTGCACTTTCAAATTTTGATTTAAGAAAAAATATTATTATTCTCGATAAATCCAGTTATTGGGGTCACCACCTTCGAATTTCAAAAAATCCAACTTAGTAGTCCTAGGAAGAATGGATGTGTGTGGTCCTCCTAATGGTGTTTAGTGCGTTGGTCCTCTTGTCATTTGGTTATATTGAACCAGCGCCATATTCTGATTGAAGATATCCATATTTAAATCAATTGTCGATATCCTTTGCTCCAATTATTGTCTAGAAGCTATGCTTTCTTCCTTGCATTTATGAATTTCCTGGTAAATTTTGTTGAGTGTGATATCCTGCGATCTTCTGCCTTCTACCATGGTTATATTTTTGCAAAAAAATTAATTCTAGT
Organism: Wollemia nobilis; assembly: GCA_028583015.1. Classification (NCBI taxonomy): domain Eukaryota; kingdom Viridiplantae; phylum Streptophyta; class Pinopsida; order Araucariales; family Araucariaceae; genus Wollemia; species Wollemia nobilis. The sequence goes on from JAQPPZ010014706.1 coordinate 20,968, forward strand.
CAAAATTTATTGCAAGAATTTGCAAAAAAAAAATTATTTCACCAAAATTTTCCAAAATTTGTTGATTTCGCCAAAATTTTCAAAATTTGTTGAATTCACCAATTTTTTGTTAATATTGTTGTAAAATTTGTTTGTAAACTTAGAATTAGCGGCGCTCTGTGGTCAGGTCAGGTTGGTGTTGACTGAGGTGAGGCGGTACGAGGGATGTTGTCATGGTAGGACAACACAAGAAACGAGGAATGAAAGCAAGGCCAAGGCAGGCAACACGGAGGATGAGCTAAGGCAAGTAGCACATAGCACGAGATGGCATGAAAAGGGAGCCAAGGCAGTAGCAGATTTTTGGAATATTTTAAATATTGTCTCCTTAGTACTAAGTATTAAGTCCTAGTATTTAGTTTTAGTTTAATGTTTTGATTTACATATTTCTAGTTAATTTGATTAGCATACGTTGAGGTTTTGGCTTGGTTGGTCAATTTTTGACCATAGTCCAAGATTAGCATTTTGTTAGGATAAGAGCTATCTTTAAGTTAGTTTATTGTAATAAGTTTGAGAGGATTTCTCTCAACCACTGTGTCTATTTTTAGTTCTTTCAAGAACTATAAAACTATGTAATGCATTGTTGATCAATAGAACAATTTCACCATTGTTTCATATTTGGTATCAGAGTAGGTTTTCTCAGATGGATCAAAACCTGTGGATAGTGGCATGAAGAGATCTGAAACACGCACTTTGTCAAAGAAACTCAAGTGGCCAACACTCGATAAATTTGCAAGGAACAGCTCGAGTAAATCATTAATATCTCATGAATCCTGATGTATTTGCTTATGAAATTTTTAGGGTTGTTAGGTAATTGTATCAAGAGGATGCAAACAAAATTTTAGGTGATTTGGAGCTACTTTGCTGATTTTATTAGCATTTTTAGTTTTTAAATAAAATGGTTGTATAAGGTGGAATACAGGGTATTTTCTTCTCACATTTTTGGAGAAATATTATTTAGATAAAATCATAATTCAGACAAAATTTCAGGTCATTTGGATCTATATTGATTGATTTGTGTGAATATTTTTTTTTTCAAAAATCCTAGATTCGAAATTGTGATAAAAAGGAAAAAAGTAAATGATCATATATTTTTCACCTTTGTGAATTTTATTCTGAAATTTAGAGGGTTTTCAGATTATTATCTCAGGAATACCGATTTTAATTTTCAAAAATTTTGGAGTCGTATAGATTGATTTATGTGAAGAACATTAAGGTTGTCTCAAAAACACTCTAAGATCTAAAAAGGGCAAAAAGTAAATTGATCACATATTTCTCATTTGTGTGAATTTGCTTCTAAAATTTAGTGGATTTTTAGATAAGTATATCAGAAGTCTACAGGAAAGGATTGGCTAAGAGCTAGATGGAATATTGATGAATGGTGTATTGTAGAATGGCCACCATTTATAAAGAATTAGAAGTGCCCAAATTCACCCAGGTGTTGTAGGTGAGTTGGAGAGGAGAGGGCAATCCTCCAAGGGAGGTCCTAGGTTAAAATCTCCACCCTACCAAAAAGCTAAATTGGGTATCGAAAATCCAATTGATAATGTTGGTGCGGGCAGGGTCGGGTGCGACTCCTGGGTGACTTTGACGGTGTAGAACCCCCTGTTCATGGTCTCTCAGACCAAGGCGGCCTCGTAAGGGGTTTTTCGCTTAAAAAAAAAAAAAAAGTGCCCAAATTCAATGGAGATAATTATGCTATTTGGAGCATAATGATGAAGACCTTCTTGAAGGCTCAATACTTATGGGATATAGTTCAAGAAGGCTATGAGGAACCCTCTTGGAGCAAGCTACAAGGTGAGTAGAGAAAATAGAAGAAGGAGCAGCAATATGTAAATTACTTGGCTCTATGGATTTGAGGAGAGGAATGGAAAATAGTATTTTCCCTCTCATAGCCAATTGTATATCAGCTACAATGGCATGGCAAGTGTTGAAGGATGCTTATGGGTTTCATGAGGACACCCCTAAAGCCATGAGTGACAATCATGAATATTGTTTAAGCAAGGAGGAGCCTTAGATCCTTTTAAAGGAGTTTTTGAATTAGATCCTTTGGAAGGAGTTTTTGAAGAGTCTTGTAAAGACTCATATGAAGCCATGCTTTGTAATGGAGAATTTTTTGTAGAAAACCAACAAGATGAAGAATACTTCATGGAGGAAACATATGTTGCTGAATTTTGTGATGAAAAGATAAGAAGAGGTGTGTATTCCTCAAGAGGACGAGGAGGAAGAAGAGGATTTTTTGTTGATAGGAGGAAAAGTGATAAAAAATATCTCATGGAGGAGATAAATGAAGAGTGTATTATGGATAATGCACCTAAAATTCTCATGGGAGAGAATAAAGAAGAAAATATGATCAACCAAAATTGTTGGCATGTTTATGGAGAAGCAATGTTCATGGATGATCATTGGCTTGAAGACCATTTAATTGGAATGGATGTGTGCTCTCTTGAAAGAACAAATAAAGTAATGTGAGATGATGATCCACAAGAAAATTTTTATAAAGAGGATATGGAAGCGATAGGCTTCTTGTTTGAAGATCACTCGGGGTGAAGGATGTGTTGTGTGAAGAAAAGAACACACAAGACTCTCTCATTTGGTATATGGAAAGTGAGAGGGCAAATGGGATAGAAACAGAAAATGGAAATGAGATTGCTGATTTTCTTGTCATAATGGCAAAGGAAACATCACTCATGGATGAAGGTCACTCACTTGGAGTGACTACATTACAAAAAGAGAGTTGTCTTGAAAATGTAACTATGTATGATTGCTTGAATGAATGGTGTTTCAACACACCAATATGGATTGAACAAATGAGGAGAACTCTTAGTGAAGATTTGATGGTTGATCTCGAAGCAACATACCCTGAAGGAGAACTGCTACAAAATAGCTTTATGGGAAGCACCAAATATAATCATACTAAAGGTAATATTTTATGATTAATGATTTATTTTTTGTGAGCAAGAATGAAAAGAAAGGTGATTGTCTCATTAAGACAACTTTGATGAAGAGTCTTCTTGGAGAGAATACAGTGATGGAGAACTTGGGTCGCATGGATAAAAATGATTTGTTCAAAATTCCTTGGGAGAAGGATTCTTGTAAAGTCATTTTTTTGAGAGAATATTTGTGTGAGGAGCAACTTTATGTTGCATATGTAGTTGGTCATTATATGGCCATATTTGTTGTTATATTTTGTGTTGAAATATGTGAAAGAGTTGTATGGTATAATCATCTATGTGAGATGATTAATTGTAAATACTCATGTGGAGTATTGTTTAGTGTTGAAGATGTAAAAGAATATCAAAATGTGAGAGCATGGTTTAAAGACCATAATGATAAATATGTAAGAGAGTGGTTGCTGAAAACCACAAGAGGAGATACTTTTGTTGAAGGGGGAGCTAATCAACAAAAGAAGGCACTCAAGCATTTGCAGGAAATTCCACATGAAGAGTGGAAGGAGTGCCACCATAAGTATTTTGTAAATTCTGATTTCTTGATTCAAGATTGGAGGAAACATAAGAGAAATATTTTCTTCCAACTCTGTGATGCTTAAAGAACTCTTGGATCAGTGTCTTTAGCATCAAGGGGAGAATGTTGGAATATTTTAAACATTGCCTCCTTAGTACTAAGTATTAAGTCCTAGTATTTAGTTTTAGTTTAATGTTTTTATTTACATATTTCTAGTTATTTTGATTAGCATACGTTGAGGTTTTGGCTTGGTTGGTCAATGTTTGACCATAGGCCAAGATTAGCATGTTGTTAGGATAAGAGCTATCTTTAATTTAGTTTATTGTAATAAGTTTGAGAGGATTTCTCTCAACGACTGTGTCTATTTATAGTTCTTTCAAGAACTATAAAACTATGTAATGCATTGTTGATCAATAGAACAATTTCACCATTGTTTCACACAGATAGCCTAGGCGACACAGAAGGGAGGGTGCGAAGGCAACACGAGGCGACAGGGAGTAAGACAGGGGGTAGCACGACAAGAGAGCCGAGACATGACTGCATGCGGCATGAGGTAACGGTGAGCGAGGCTGATTATTAGGCGGCTAGGGTGGGGCGGGAAGGAAACCAAGCACAAGCATGTGACTACTGCAAGGTAGTCACAAATAACCCTTGCACCTTTTCTTTTTTTAAATTGTTAATTTCGCCCCTACATGGTCCATGTGGGATAATACGTCCCGCACTTTTACAATAAAAAGGTGACCGTGATTTTATATCATCGATGGCTGGAATATTTTAACCTTAGAAAACCTTAAAAAAAATTAATTTTTTGTTCATCGTAAAATTCGTCGTTCATCAAAAAAGTTCTGCAGCATCCTGAACCCAAGCTTCGTATCGATTTTTAGCTATTAACTTGGATTTTTGATCGGTAGAAGGTCTCTAATTTGCAGTTTTTGTAATTTTTATCGATTTCCAGGTATTTTTTATCATCAATTTGCAAGTGTTATCGTTGTTGAGCGTACATCAAACCTGGCATATGAAAGTCCTATTGCTTCCACTAGTGTTGTTGAAAGCAGAGTTAATCCATGCAGTAGGGAGATGAGGACAGCGGAGGGGTAGAAATTTTAGATTGATCATCCATACTGAGGTTTTCTGGATGGATATGGTGGTGACCAATGGCAGGTGGTGTATGGCAGCGGTGTTTATGCTAGCGGTGGAGAGATCTTGTAGTGGATGTCCCGGGAAAGAGGGAAAACAAAAAAAAAAATTCCTACATGTTAAATGGCTCTGATACTAGATGTTAAGATACCGATGGCTAAATGTGAAATTTAAATGGAAAAACAATAAGATAAATTGCTCTTTTAAGGAATCATTTTTTGAAAATTGTAAGGAATAACACACAATATAATAATTAAATGTTCTTTGATGCCTTTGATACATCTCAAGAATTGCTTATTTATATCTATCTAAAGGTGTGGATATGAAGGGACATGTCCCTTAATATATAATGTAATATAATTTATGTTAGGAGGGTCCTAACATCACCTCACCCGGTGAAGCTACGCCTCCACCTCAGCCTATGCTGGGCAATCCTTGTAGGGTCTCCAAAAAATATCCACTGCTCTAAGTCCTACAAAAGACTAGGAATAATGACCGACATAGTCCACCTAGTGTCAGCTCTATTCTACCTCCTGGTCCCCCTACCATAGGATCCCATAGCCAATCTCTTGATCCACCAGCTCTTCCCGTGTCGTTCATGGTAGTCCTTGTGACCTATCCATCGCTATATGCTGCAATCCCCAAACCTACAGTAGAAATTTGCACCCCAAACCCTTCCACCCTCGGGAGTGGATCTCATACAGCTCATCATACAGTTGTTCTAGTAGTTTCGTCCCCACGCCATCACTAGTGGTCACTCCACAATGCACCCTACCAAAGTAAACACTAACTCCATAAGTTTCTAGGGAAACCTGGCACCTGATGAGTATGGTAGAAGCATATTAGAGATCAATATCATCAGTAGAATGTGACTCACACCCAGTAACCTAGCCTCATACCAATACACCACCAGTATGCCTCCGCTAAAAGAGTCCCCTATCACCTCCTCTGTGGCCTTGCCAAAGAACCTCTCCATAACTGCCTCTCTCTGATCATGGGTGATTAGACTCAATCGGTCGTTCCTCTATCAAAATGTGCAATATTTGGTAGACGTCCTCCAACATCATCGCCATCTCCTCTATTATTAGGTGGAAGGTTTTGGTGCGTGGATCCCATAAATCAATAAGTGTCATCAAGTAAGCGTGGTCACCCAACATAGGCTCTAATCGCATCACCTGCTCGAGGGAAAGGGTATCAAGCCACACCCAGTTTGTGTCAGTAAATAATTATCTCATAGTATCAAAGAGTATCATAACTCGACACTGACTCTTCACCACCTGGAAAAGACAAGTCGGTCAATAACAGGTTCCAAATAGGCCTTAAAATGCCTCAAAAAACACCAAAAAGGGGCCCTTTTGCAGGCCATTTTTTGGTTGTCCCACCTTGGGATATCCCAAAAATCTATGACCATCCCACCTTAGGATGGCCCCTAAACAGCCCAGGCTGGTCATCCCACCCTAGGACGACCCCCAAATTAGACAAAATTGGGTCTTCTAGACCATCAAAAATAGGCAAATAATGGCAAAATAAAGCCCTAAAAAATAAGAAAATCACACAAAAACACAAAAACAAGCATAAAACACTACAGTGCATTCCTAATTAGGTTTAATTACTCATAATTTAGTGTGCTCTGTCAAAAATAAAAAATAAGCAATAATTCCACTTTTAAACTAGCATAGTGTAGCAAGAAATTCAATTCTTACCCGTCCTGCACCAGCTCTGCCGCTGGACGAGTCTGCACGCTAGCTCATGGTGACTGTAGGATGATTTTTTTAGCACTCCAATACTCATAATATTTCTTCTTCTCCTCACCTCTCAAGTTGCAAAGTTCCAAATGCACAAATGAGCCCAAATGACCTATTTTTGGCTTAAATAACCCTCCTAGGGCCCTGACCATCCTGGGGTGGTAAGAGTAGAAAATTAGCTGGTTTTCCCACCCTAGGATATTCATAAAGTGTACCAACATCCCACCCTAGCATAGCCACAAAAAAATTGCACAAAAACAGTTTAAAATGCACCAAAAATGGTCCAAAACCCACCAAAAACAGCTCAAATTTGGTCAAATTTCACATATTATCATAGGGAATCTAAATTGCTCATGGAAAAGTGGAAAATTCTTTACTTAACACCCTAATAAGGCCATTATTTCTAGACCACCCCACGGTAATGAAGTTTTCAGCTCTTTTCTTCCATATAGCATCAACAAAATCATCAAAATCCTCTAAAAATTCCTCCATTTTTCAATGAGTAAAACCAGAGGAAACCCTAAAAAAGTCATATGTGTCAATAAAATCATTGCTTTTATCACTGGTAATTCCCTCATTGACTCATCGCTTGATGGGGTAATCATACTTAATGATTTCATAATCACAATCAACATTCACACACTCAATCATGCAAATTGTGTTCGTTCAACGAATCTTTGACAAAGATAATCATGCCCCTGCTTGGGGCAGCAAACAAGCAAAAATTTAAAAAAAACAAATTTTTGGCATTATAGAATCATGAAAAACTAGGTCTCTTGCTTCATGAATAAAAAATATCTAATATCAAGTAAACCGACCATGAAAGGTTGTACTTGAAGCAAGTTCCTTAGCTCGTTAGAAGCAAGTACTCAAGAATGCATGCTCTTTCCATGATTGGGGCATCAAAATTTGGTTAGTTTATTGAATAACCCTTATAATTTAGCATTTTAGTCATATATTTTTTCTCAGTGCTATGCTACATACAACGCATCTTAAAAAGGGGTATCAGTAGACACTAAAATTTGGTCAATTCGATTAGGCAATCAAAGGCACTAGTTAATTAACACCATATGCCCCCCTTGGGCAACCCTAAGAGGTTTACTAGTTGTCCTAATAACTATTTTAAGGCTCTACCCCACTTTTGGGAGCTTTTAGTCCATATAGGCATGATCGTCCCACCCTAGGATGATCACAGTTTGTGGCTATCCCACCCTGGGACTGTGGCAAACTAGTCATCCTAGGGTGGGATGACCATAAGATTTGACTCCCAAAAAGTCAAATTTGGATAAATGGCACCCAAAAATTACCATTTGCCCTTCCTATTCAATCATGCAATTCATAGGATGAAGCATCCTTATGACATATTGCATGAGGGAGGCCAAATAGGGAGATTATCTTCCCCCTCCAATGCATGCCACCATGTTGGCCAAATGACGCCTCTTTCCCTACATGCCCTCACATGACTTCTTGTCCAAAGGCCTCCTTTGGCTATAAAGTGGATCCATTTTCCACATAAAACATAGAGAGAATTTTTGAGACATAGAAACGGAGTGCTACCAAGATTTCCCCTCACCTTTTTGTGTCCTTTTCTCTCAAAATCTCTACCTAGCGAAGGAGGTTTGTGAGTGATCTAGGAGGTACAATTTGTTTACAAAATCGGATCAATTGAGTTAATTTAACCACCAAATTAGATGAAAACACTAGTAGGATGGTTTTGGACCAATTCATAGAGGAATTGGTGATAAAATAAGTGCAGAGTTGGTGGTCGTCCCACCCTAGGACAGTCTCCATTTTGTGACAGTCCCAACCGACCCATCCCAGGATGATGATATATATGTGCATGATTTATTTACTTTTTTTAATTATAAATATTCTAGGATATCATATTATGCTACTATCCAAATTTCATGCATTTTGGAGCTATATTGAGGGAGACATCGCATTTTTAGTTTTTTACAAGGTCTTGTGGGTCTACGGAGCTCATCTAAAGATGCACATAAAACTATTATTTATTTTGCAAATATGACCACATTTTTTGTCTTGAAATGTCATTTTATGCATTCTACCCAAGTTTCATGTGATTTGGATATGTTTAGGGGCATAAATTGCTTGTTTTGGTTTTTGTAGGTTGGAAAAGCGCACTGCGATTATGCCATACCATCGGATGCAATTTCGGTTCTATTTTCAGTTATATCTTCCCAAAACTATCTATTTTACATACCTCTGCAATTTCAAGTCATTTTTAGTTGATTTAGATATGCATCTTTTATATTCATTCTTTCTAGCCTTTTAGTGCTTGTGGGGATTGCATGTTTTCACCATACACACTTGCTATTTAATGATTCTGATTTCCTTGTGTGCAATTGCAGGTTTTTATAGTGTACAAGGAAGGAGCACAAGATCATAGAACAAAGTGGTAGCATCATAGGTTCATCCACCTCAATTGTGGGTACGAGGAAAGACATTGGAAGTGTACGTGAGTTACTTTGAGGATTTGATTCTTGGGCACCATTTTGTAACAATTATATCGATATTGAGACCTAAATGGGACATCTATGTAACCATGGATTTGAACCATCAAATTAATATAAATAAACTTCCTTTTATTTTATTTCTTGTAATTTGGTTTTTGTCCACTGTTACTTGCATGCTTTCGTTTTGATGCTCATAACATACTAGCGATAGATGCACATTGTTTAGATGCATTAGGTGCACCATTTTTCCCCTACTTTAGATGTATGGTTAATTTTAAAACCACCATGGGTACCTATTCATACATTGTATTAGGACAACGAGGATTATTATGAGGCAGAGGACAAGATGGAGCAGACTCCCCGTTGTTAGAGATATCGTAGGTTAGGAAATGATAAGAGGTAGGCAAGGGATGCAGTAGAGTAGCCTCCAAATATTGGAGTTGATGGTGATGGTGATGGCATGGATGGTATGGAGGAGGTTATAGAGATACCTCCATGTCATAGTGATGAGGAGATGGTTGAGCTCGATGCAGAGCGGGATCAGCTCCGGTAGATGGTGGTGGAACGAGATGCTATGAGCAAAGGGACAATGAAAAAGTAAATAGTTTGATGTTTCTAAATACTTCTCACACAAGGCACATCTAAAAGGGCCATAATATCATCTTCTTTATATAATACCTCTTGTAATAATATTACTTTGAATTACTAACCAAAGCGATGTTGAGGCCTTAGGGAGAGCCCTTAACGACCAAATATTCTTCCAAGGAAATTCTTTGGAAGAAGGAAATTTTTATTTCTCTAAATTCTCATATCTCAACTTGATCGAGTATCCACCATCCTTTGATAAATTCCAAACCAACTCATTATTTTGTGTAAAAATCGACCATGATTATGAACTTATCTTTCCAACCTGCCAAAAAAGCTTTGATTCTATCCAAAAAAGATATCCAAAGCTCCTTTTTATTTCCTTTATGATGCAAAGGAATACCCAAGTAGATTGATGGAAAATTTTTAATTTTAAACTCTAGGGTAGTATTAATAAAAAAAATCCTAGATTTTGTAGTATTAACCAACTATACAATAGCCTTCTCATAGCATGATATTCACTGGCTAAGGGATGGCCCAAAATAAAAGTATCATCAAAAAATTGGAGATGAGATTTAGAGGGACCATTTTTTCAACTTGAATACCTTTGATTTTTCCTTGCAGAAATTACCTTTGTGAAAGCTCTCCCTAATGCTTCTGCAAGAATAATGAATAGATAAAGAGATAGTGGATCATCTTGATTAATTCCACAAGATAAGTTGAAGTAACCGATAGGAGAACCATTGATCAAAATAGAAAATTTTGCAGTGCTATAACAATATTTAATCCATTCACACCAACTATAATCAAAGCTAATTTTTTTGAGATTAACATGTAAAAAAATCTAGGAAACCCTATCGTATACTTTGTTCATATCTAATTTCATAAGCATTATCTAGTTTTTTCATGGAATGGAGAGAATGTATGACCTCATGTGTAATAATTATACCATCAAGAATTTGTTTACCATGAACAAAACTACCTTTTTCCTCTGTGATAGCACAACCTAGAATTCCCTTCAATCTATTTGCCATAGTTTTTGAAACGTTCTTGTAAAGCAAAAAATTGAATAACACCAATACAAGCAGTGTACCAAAAGCAATCAAACACAATGTTGCACAAAATGAAATATTTGATTAATATATAACTGGGGAAGCCTGGATCTCCACAATGTACAACAAATATACCTCGAATATGGGGTTACAATGTGCTCTTATTTCACTCTTGATATTGTATTACAAATGATAGGGTTTTAAACCCTAGTTACAAAGAATAGTGGTGTGTCTTCATTGACTTTTCTCCAAACAAGTGAGTGGGTGGGCTTATGTATCCCTACGGGACCACCCTAGCTGTAATAACTTCCAAAAATGTAATTCCTACACCTACAAATAGAAAACAACACCAAGAGGGTTAATAGCACCTATGATGGCTCCACTATGTGAGGCCCTTTGAATGATAAAAACCTAAAAAAACCCTAAGTGCTACAATATTAAATTGTAAATAAAATTTAAAAATGTAAATATATGTAAATGAATATCTTACCTTGTTAAGAAAATAGCTATGATGTTGATCTACGCTCATATATTTGTGTTTTGAAATCACACGAATGCTCGTAAGCATTCAAGGGTTTACAAACTGCAAATTGGCTAATAGAAATACCTAGAAGTATTCAAGAAGGATTGTGAACGTCCAGTAGTATTTTAGGAATACTCAGTAGTATTCTACGAACTCTGGGAGGCATTCACGGATGGATGGGAGTTATGTAGAACCAGATCTAGTTTGTGAGGGTTTTACGGTGGTAGAAATAGAAGGTGTGATGGTGGCGACAAGGAAGAAATATGGTAGCAAAATGGCTAGGGTTTGGGAGTGGATCGAATGCTCGAATTCTCTCGAATGTTAAACTTTTGGACCTTGATTCATCAAAATGAATCATTTTTTATAATCTACCCTTGATCATGTTAGGGTTTCAATTACACCAACGAATGGTTGAGATTGACAAATGAGGAAGGTTTGAGATTGAATTTGAGCATGTAACATGGATTAAGATGGATGGGTGGCTGAGATTAAGTTGCGACGGATGGCTATGATTTATCCACATAAATATATATATATATATATATATATAGATATATTTATTAACTATATATAAATATTTATATTTATATATATAATAAATATATATATATATGAATAATGAATGGCTATGATTTGAGGATACGAATGGATGATGAATGGCTAGATTTTGGTATCTACATATTCCCATTTTTGTATCATGTTGCGTGGAACACAATGCGATGCAAAAATATGAGACACCTATCTTGGTGTGGTGAAGCAGCTTTCTTTCCTTGTAGCATAAAGAATATATTGAAGACAAATAATTTGTTGGTGTAGCTTATCCCCTCAATTGACGAATGAGTTAAAAATGAGTCTCACAAGCCAATTGATAAAATTATGGGTAATGATGTAGGTGAATGGTGTAAGTGGAAGTGTATGATGTAAATGTAGATGATATGAATGATGTAAATATGTATGAATATGAATGATGCTATTTTTACCCCAACGAATAAATGGGTGTTTTTATAATGCAAGTGGTTGATTCTATTTTTGCCCCAATAGAGAAGGGATTTTTGCCGAGTGTGGATGTAAATGAATTTTATTTTTGTCCCAACAGAAAAGGGATTTGTACCAAATGCAGATATATGATAAATGATGCAAATAAATTCTATTTTACCCCAATATAAAAGGGCTTTTTTCCAAATGTATATGTATGATGTGAATGATTTATCCTGATGTGGGAACCCAAAATCAAATTTAGTTACACCAAGCTTGGGGTGATTCCATGCTATTGGAAAACATGTCAATTGATGTCATTGAAATACAAAGTGATGAGAATACAAAAATAAAAAGAGTCAACCTTGGAGGGTCAGCTAGTAACTATGGGATAATTCCCTTAATTGGAACTAATCAACCTAGGAAGGGCCTATGTCCATGATGATTTTCAATGTAAAAGAAATGTTGATATGTGATTTGTCCGTGTTTCAAGCCCCATGAACAAGGCCATCAATGATAGTGTTTTGAGCAAATTAAATTGGGCATAGTCTCACTTGAGAAATGAGTAACCCAAAATGATTTTATGTTCAAATGAGGGGATGTTGAATGATGATGGAAAAGTTTCCTTATGGTGATTTACTCATCTTACCAAATTGCATGGACAACCAATCGCTGCAATCACCAAGGGAGTAGAGTAGACCATGAGATACGAGGTTCACTCAAAATTGTAGATGAATTTGGAAAATATTCAATGCAAATGCAATGGTTTATGAATTTGAGATGAAAATGTGCTGATGAAGAATCCATTGATGATTGGATTGCATGAATTTGTGAAGTTTTGCATTGTTTGGGAGCATTTTTAAAAGCAAATTTGGACAATTTTATGACTTGTTGGTCGCAAACAAAATTCAACCACCCAAATAAATCCATGTTACTACAAAGAGTGGTGAAATTATGGGATGGATGATTAGAATGATGAATGTGGTCATTTTTTGAAAACTTGGACCATTTTGAGGAATTTTGAATTTTGTAATGTGATTTTTCAACTTTTGGTCGCAAGCAAAATTAAGTGCCCAAATAAGTTTGGACTTTCACAAAACATGATATTATGATAAAATGAATGCATGGATGAAGTATGGAATGATTTTTTATGGGTAAGATACATTTTGAGGCCCTTTTGACACCTTTTGCAATATTTTTAGGTCAAATGCCTCCCAAAGTTCATGTTTGGATAGATGCATGCAATCATCTACCATGCTGCAAATTCTAGTAAGTGTTTTGGTGCACCTGGAAAATACCCAAGGACATTTAAGTGCACTCCAAATATTTTATAAAAGGGCTGCAAGGGCTAATTTTATTTCATTCTTATATTCACAAGTTTCAAAAATTGCATCTGAAGGAGAGTGACTGAGTGAAGAAGTGTGGTGGATTGAAGGCCATGGTGATGGAGGGAGTGGATGCAGCAATAGGAGCAGAGATGTAGGTGGTTGAGGTAAGTGCCCTTGGCACTCTTGTTTGGACTTGTGTAATTTTTTTAAGTAATGAATATGGCATTACTGTGTTTGCATTGGTGTTTTATTTGTGCTACAGTTGAGGATCTTGGAGGCTTGACATAGGCTCTCACCTATCATACCAAGGGAGATAAAGGCACTACAGTTAGAGCATTGGGAGTGGTTGGAGACCGTGGGGCTAGCTGGAGCTGCACGGATTGAGGTGGTGAGGGCTAATGAGGGGTATCTCTTTGCCTTGGCAGAGATATGAGATCCAAATAAGGAGACTTTTTAGCTCCTGATTGGTGAGGTGATAGTTACACTCAAGGATGTATACTGTATTCTTCGAGTGCTAGTGGAGGGGTTATGTGTTGAGGTTAGACACAATAAGGGGCATGGGATGAGTTGGATATTTGGATATCTATGGATAGGTGTGAGTGTGAAGGATGGAGGGATCATGTAGTTGGTCATGAATGCCAAGAAGGAGTTAGAGGTATTGCCCACCTTGGTCATGTTTTTGTTGTCCAACATAGGGCACCTAATAGCACTCACTATCGATTCTCATGGAATATGATTAGGTTGGTGTATGATATGATTGATGAGCCTCATGTGTATGTATGGGTGTTTTTTTTGCTAGCTCAGATGTACTTGGATCTGTATAAGGTGAGGAGGCAAGGGTGAAAGGGGTTAGGTTGCAGTGTATTGTTGCAGTGTTGGGGGCAGGAGCACTTTAGTGTAGCTCAGCCTATGGGCCTACCTAGTGAGGCATGGGATGGGGAGAAACCCTATGCTTTGATATGGTGAGTATTTGAGGAGTTTCATTTGAGTTGTCCTAGCTATTGTGGCTAGGAGTACAAAGATCTCTGGGTAGGTTTGACACCTGATCAGGTGCATTGGAGACCGTGGCAAGGTGCTAGTTGGACTAGTGATAGGGAGAAGCTATGAAGAATACTCTAGGCTAGCTAGGTTTTTGGATGGCATGGGAGTGAGGTGGAGCTTATCTAGTTCTTATGGGTGCTATGGTAGTATAGGCTATAATATGGGATTCTCGAGCTAACGGTGCTATACGAGCATCATCATGATGAGATGATCCTGCCTTATGTGACAGAGTGGTGGGTGACCTATGAGGATGACAAGAAGATAGATCTCCTAAATGTGGATGATACAGGGACTACTACTACGTATGATGTATGGTTAATTGTACAACCACCATGGGTACCTAGTTAAGCAGTGGATGATGACAATGGGGATGATGATGAGGCAGAGGCAAAGGTGGAGTAGACTCCCCATCATCAAATATATCATATATCTGACAATGGCAAGAGGTAGGCGATGGATGTAGCAGAGTAGCCTCTATACATTGGAGGTGATGGTGATGGAATGGATAGTATGGAGTAGGTTCTAGAGAGACCTCTAGGTTAGAGTGAGGAGGAGAGGGTTGAGCTCGATTCAGAGTGGGATTAGATCTAACAGATTGTGGTAGAGCGAGATGTAGAGATTTTAGCACAAGATGCAGAGATAGCTTGGCTATGGATGGAGCTAAAGGTATGGATGGCTACAGGTGGAGGTGAGGATAGGATTATGAGGCTCTAGGTAGAGCTAGCACATAGGGAACATTGTTAGAGGTATGATATACTATGCCTTCGATCCTAAGAGGGATACATCCAAGAGTTAGAGGATCTATTAATGCAGCACCACAATGGGCTATCAAATCAACCCTCTTCCTCTATAGTGGGTTATGTTAGGCATAGTGACTCTAGGTATAGTGACTCTAGGTCTAGGGCTCCTTAGGAGTCATAGGGGTCTACTTTTAGACATTAGCTAGTGCTTGGATACACTTTTGTGTATAAGCCTTGGTGCTCCATTATATATAGCCTTTGAGCATTCATTATAAAATGTGATTATATATATACATGGTTTTTTCTTTTTGTGTTATGTGTAAATGCATGTGTGAATGTATGTGTAAGTGTATGTATAAATGCATTGTATGGATGACAATATAAATGCTTTATGTAGATGCAAGTGAACTAACACTCTAATGATCATTTGTAATTTAGATTTTTCTTGACCATTGTTGATCAATGTTGTTTAATCAAGGGCACCAAAATGGTGGTGTGTGAAATGGAAAACTCATGTAATGATATGGATGTTGATATGGATGTTGTTGGCCTATGAATAACTTATTTTTTTGCAGAGACTCATACATACTAGTGATTTCAACCAAACTCCCTAAGTTCTATCTAAATTCTCTAAGATCAAATGTGTGTGCATGTGAGATGTTCATTTACCAAATCATGAGCGTGGTAAGGACTCAAAGAAATTGAGAACCGATGTGTGTGTAAGTGTTATCATTAACCCATCTTGAGTAAATTGAGATTAAACCTGTCATGAAGGAGACCAAGAAGCTAGCTTGTCCTTATGTGCGGTCAGAGGTCTCTTCAAGAGAGACGTGTTGCCATGCATGAGCGTACTCCACTGTCAACCAAACATCTATAGCCCAGGTGGAGAATAGCTCCATAGTCCAATAATATGATCTCTAAGCTTTGGGGATTCATATTACCTAACCATTTGACTAGAAATTTAGTTCTATCCTTACAACTTGAGTATCTATGATGTGTGATGTGTAAAATATTTAGAGCTTTGGGGAATCAAATTCTCAACCGAAGTGTGATGATAATTTTACCCTATCCTTACTACTCATTATTTTGTTTGGAAATGATTGTGATAGTGGTGAAAACCACTATTTTTTATTTTTGGACTATGTGCATAATGGTACAGGTGGAGATAACTTTTTTGCTTCAAGGTTCAACCCAATCATGGTATTATGTCTCTTTGACACAAGATATTTTTAGTATTTGTAACATGTGGTTGGGTCAAGAGTGTTAGATTCAATACCAAAACTCAAGATTTTCTTAGTGAGAATGTGACTTGGTCCTAGAGAAATTTTGATGTGTATTGGAGGTTGCTTAAAATACTAGGAGTGGCAGAGTGATCAAAAACACCCAAGGGTAATGAAGTGATATTGCAAATGGTAAATTGACTTGTGAAGTGGTGTAATGAAATGGATGTAGACTTGGGGGTGCCCTTGATTAAGGCAACAAGATTTATTGGATCAATTATTATCTAAACTGAATAAATGACCTCCTAATATGAAATGAAATGTGTGAAAATGCAAATGAATGTGAATGTGGGATGAATGTATGAGATGCAGTGGATATGCATGTTGTTTTTGTGTTTGTTTTTTCTATCCATGTATATATACATATATAAATCATATTAAGCATAGAATGCTTTCAAGTGCATGATGTTAAGTGGTTTGAGCTTTTCAACTACCTCTAGATTGGCAAGCCTATAAGTTCCTTGACCCATTTTTTGAGTGACAATATATGGACCTAGCCAATTTTCCATGAGTTTATCACGAAGGTGCGATAATGCATTGATGTTTTGTTGATTATCCTTAAGAACAAGATCTCCTACTTGGAATTCACAAAGATGAACTTTGGCATTGTAATAATGCTTTAGGCGGTCCTGATAAACTCATAAATGCTCTAAAGCATTGAATCACCTTTCATAAAGAAGCGTGAGTTAGTCAAAATATGCTTGTCTAGCAGTATCATTATCTATGAATTCCTGTGATAAAATCCATAATGAGGGGATCTCAAGCTCAAGAGGCACAATTGCTTCGGCTCCATAGACCAATGGTGTTGCCCTAGTAGGAATGTGGATGCTTGTTTGATAAGCCCATAATACCAAGGGTATTTGAGTATGACAATCCCGATGATTTTCTTTGGCTAGTTTGTTGAGAATAGCAATTAAGGTTTTGTTGGTAGCCTCAGATTTTCCATTTGCCTGTGGGTAGTAAGGAGTCAAGAAACTATGTTGGATATTATATTTCTTGCAAAGTGCTTGAACGTACTTGTTTTTGAAAGACTTGTCATTATCAAATATGATTTTTGAGGGAATACTAAAACAATAAATGATATGATGAAGTATATTCTCCACAATTCGAGGTCATATTGTACTGGTTAGAGGAATTACCTCAACCCATTTTGTAAAGTATTTAGTGGTTGTGATGATGAATGTATATTATCCTGAGGAAGGTGAAATT
The DNA here is from genome assembly GCA_028583015.1 of Wollemia nobilis. Classification (NCBI taxonomy): domain Eukaryota; kingdom Viridiplantae; phylum Streptophyta; class Pinopsida; order Araucariales; family Araucariaceae; genus Wollemia; species Wollemia nobilis. The sequence goes on from JAQPPZ010014706.1 coordinate 38,558, forward strand.
TTTCCAATCAAATCAAGACCCCATTTTAAAAAGGGCCAAAGGCTTTGAATAGGTCGTAATGCTTGTGATGGCAGATGAGTTAAATTAGTATGTTGTTGAAATTTTTAACAATGCTTGATGTAAGTGCAACAGTTACGTTCCATGGTGGGTCAATAGTAACCCATGCATAGAATACACTTTACAATGGCCATTCCACTTAAATAACCACCATAAGTACCATCATGAGCTTCAGTTATGGCTCTTTATACCTCTATCAATTCGAGACAATGAATGAGAACTCCATCATAACCACATCGATACAACACGTCCCCCAAGAGAGTAAAACGAGTTACCTTTTTCTTGAAAGTGTGTTTAGCAGTATGTGACATATCTAATGGGAGTGTTCCAAACTTGATGAAGGCTACTATTTGGTTGGACCAAGGCTCATACAGCTCTGTATGGATAAAGCAAATGTCCTTCTCATCCTTAGATTCAGCATAGATAATTGTAGATTTAGAGATCATTGTGACAATGAGTGGTTGTAGCTCTCCTACAAAGTTCTTTGGAATCAATGATCCTAGAGAGGTCATCACATCTGCAAATCTATTAGTCAAACGTGGTAAACTATCAATTTCATACCAATAAAATTTAGTGAGCAATGACATTGCTACTTCATGGTAAAGCTTTATTACTGGTTCCTTGCATTGGTATTATTCGTTTATTTATTAAACAATAAGTTGGGAGTCATAAAATATCCCAATACGCTTTATGCCCATAGCTATGGCTACTTGAAGACCTAAGATTAAGGCTTCATACTCTGCATTGTTGTTTATGCATTGAAATTCAAATTTGAAAGATAGGGGAATAGGTACCTCCTGTGGTGTATGAAACACGACTTCAACACCTTGACCTTTTTTACACTTAAAACCATCAAAGAATAGTGTGATATCAACATCTTCCTTCGGAATGACATCTTATTCTTGTTCAGTGATAGTGAATACCAAATCATCTGGGAGATCAATAATCAAAGTTTGATCACTAGGAAGTGGAGCTTCTACAAGTTGATCGGCTATGACCTAACCTTTAATGGATTTTTGGTTGATGAACTCAAGATCAAATTCAGTGAGAAGCATTATCCATTTTGTGACGTGAGTGTTATTGTAAGTACAAGACATCATGTAATGCAGAGGATTTTTAAGAGCTATGACATATGTGGTGAGACTAAGCATATAATATCTGAGTTTCTTAGTGGTAAAAACCACTGCCAAGCATATTTTTTCCACGTAAGCATATCTGGTTTCATATCTTACTAATTTTTGACTAATGTAGTAGACAAATTGCTCTTGATTTTTTTATTCTTTTGTGCAAGAATTATCCCTAATGCAAAGTCCATTGTTGAAACATAAATATGGAAGGGGACCCCCATATGAGAAGGAGTTAAGACTAGTGGAGAAGCCAGGTATTGCTTGATGTCATCTAAAGCTTTCTAGCACTCATCTATCCATGAAAATATCACCCCCTTTTGTAGCAGGTGATTGAATGGGCTGCATTTTTTAGAAAGTTGTGTAGTGAAACGATGGATCAATTCGATTTTTCCTTGTAAACTACACAACTCCTTCAAGTTTTTTGGAGGAGGCATCTCCATGATGGCCTTGACTTTGTTTTGGTCCACCTCAATGTCTCTTTTGGAGATAATGAATCCTAGTAGTTTGCCTGAAGTGATACCAAAGACACACTTTTTGGGGTTCAACCTTACATTATGCTCTAGAAGTTGATAAAATACTTTTTCTAAGACACCAATGTGCTCTTGTCGGGTTTTGGATTTTTCCAAGAGATCATCCACATAATCTTTGATGATCTTGTGCATGTAATCGTGAAAGATGTATGTCATGGCACGTTGATAAGTGGTAGCTATTTTTTTGAGGCCAAAAAACATCACCTTGTAACAAAAATTTCCCCAAGGTTTAGTAAATGTTTTTGTGTATTGGTCATCAGGATTGATTCCTAAAAAATTATCCATTAGAGAAAGCATTTCATGGTCAAGGCAAGTGTTGACAAGAGTATCTATGTGTGTTAGAGGAAATTCATCCTTAGGACATGCTTTTTTAAGATCTCGAAAGTTAGTGCAAAAACATATCACCCCGTTAGGTTTGCGAATGGGTACCATGTTTGAAATCCACTCAGGATAATCAAGGGGTTGAATGAAACCCACATCTAAAAGCTTTTGAAGCTCTTATTTGACCATGATGGCAATGGTGGGATGCATCTTTCTTAATTTTTATTTGACTAGCTTAGCATCAATGTGCAAGGTGATATTATGGACAACCAAGTTAGGGTCAAGACCAAGCATGTCTTTGTAGGACCTTACAAAAATACCCTTCTTCTTGAGAAGGGCAATTAATTGGTCTTATTCATTGACGGATAAAAGTTTTCCAAGTTTGATGATTTGAGGATTGTCTATGTCTGAACTAAGGTTCACATCGATGGTATCTTCAATAGACATATGAGAACCTTCCTCAAGCTAATGGGGTGTTTGTCTCAGATGAATGCCATCTATGATGTTATCAAACTCTTCTGACATAGTATCTTCCATGTCTACCTGGAAAACCTCAGGATCTAAAGGCAAAGGTGAAAGCAAAGGGGTAGGCGATGGATGAATGTAGTTGGATGAAGCCCTTAACAATTCCTTAGAAAGGATGAATTTAGAAAAGGATGGAGGTAAGGAAATATGATCCATATCAATAAGGCTCATGTCAATTGGAATTGGCTTTGCCAAATCATATGGATTATGAATTAGGGTGAATAAGTCAATAGGATTCATGTTAACTTAAAGGGGAAACTGATGGTTGGCAATGTGAAGGATGGATAAATCCTAACTACTGGAACCGATGTAAGAACTCTAGGAACCTGAACAACATCAAGCAATACAAATAAATACAATAGGTAAAAAGCCATGCACATGCAATGTACTGATATTTTTTTTGAATTTTTGTGTGTGTATTTGTTTTTATTTGTTATGTACATTTATTACAAAATTGTTTGGTAAGGTGGATCAATAAAGTGGAGGTGGTTCATCGATTGGTTCAACTCACTTTTTGGGAAGGAACAAACAAAATATGGGCTGATGGATGGGGAACGTTATGAGGTAATACTTGTCATGTTCGGTGAGTGGAGTGATGGGTGTTGATTCCTCATCAGATTCATCAAAAACTATCGATATAACATCATATTCTTCATAGATTTCCTCCTCAAATTCATCGATGTGATGGGTTTCTTCTTCTGAATTCAAATGGAGATTTTGAAAAGATTGTTCAAAATAAGTGGAAGAATGAGAGTGATAGCATAAACCTAAATGATCATGCACTTCTCGATATAAATTATCTATGATCTTGTATGTTCCCTATTCATGTCATTCCAGGTCATATCCTTACCAGTTGACCCGATGGAAGTATCAGGATGGAAAACTTGACATGTGTTGTATATTTGCAAGGGTTGGTTGTTTGGGTTCATCTAGAGAAGATGGATTGGATGATGAATCAATCCCCCCATACATAAAATTGATGTTGTTAGGCATTGAACCCATGTTATACCCACTTATATAGATAAGGGTGGATCGCGTGGGTGATCATAATCCCTAGCGGTTTGGATTCTAAACGGTGTAACAGTAATGTCTTAGACCATGTATTCACTAATACCAGGACTAGTGAGGTGGATTTCAACTTGGGATGATGTGGGGGTGGTTGTGGAAGGTTCATTATTGGCTTGTGGCTCTGATAATGGGAGAGGTGTGGGTTGGAAAGGTATTTCACTATTCGTTAATTCAAATTGTGCGACATCAAATAACATTGTGATCGCCATTTTGTAAATAAAAAAATCAACTAACACAAATAACAACAATGTATCAAAAGCAATCAAACACAATATTGCACAAAATGAAATATTGTATTGATATATGATTAGAGGAGCTTGGATCTCCATAATGTACAAAAAATATGCCTATAATATGGGGTTACAATGTGCTCTTATTTCGCTCTTGATATTGTATTACAAAGGATAGGGTTTTTAACCCTAGTTACAAAGAATAGTGGTGTATCTTCATCGACTTTTGCTCCAAATAAGTGTGTGTGTGGGCTTGTGTATCCCTACGAGACCACCCTTGTTGAAAGAGCTTACAAAAGTATAATTCTTGAACTTGCAAATAGAAAAAAAAAATACAAAAAGGGTAAATAGAACCTGTGAGGACTCCACTATGTGAGGCCCTGTGAATGATAAAAACCTACAATTCCTAAGTGCTGCAATATTAAACTGTAAAAAAAATATAAAAACGTAAATAGATGCAAATGAATATCTTACCTTGTCAAGAAAATTGTTGTGATGTTGATCTATGCTCATGTTTCTGTGTTTTGAAGTCGCACGAACGCCCAAAAGCACCCGAGGGCTTGTGAACTATAAAGCTACTATGAGAGATGCCTATAAGCATTTTGTGAGGACTGTGAATACCCATCAGCATTCCATGAATACTCAGTAGTGTTCTGCAAACTCTGGTAGGCTTCGAGGGTGGATGGGAGTGATGTAGAACCAGATATGGTTTGTGAGGGGTTTTCAATGGTAGAAACAAAAGGTGGGATGGCGACAACGAGGGAAGGAATATGGTAGCAAAATTGATAGAGTTTAGGAATAGATAGAATACTTGGATGCTCTCGAATGTTAAAATTATAGACCTTGATTCATAAAAATGAATCATCTTTTATAATATGCCCTTGATCATGTTAGGGATTCGATGACACCAATGGATGGTCAAGATTACAACATGAGGAAGGGTTGAGATTGATCTTGAGGATGTGGCATGGATTAAGATGGATGGGTGGTTGATATTAAGTCGTGTTAGATGGCTAGGATTTATTCACATAAATAAATAAATATATATATCTATATTTATATTTATATTTATATATATATATATATTATATCTATATATATATATTATATATATATATATATATATATATATATATATATTAAATAAATACATATATATATATATATAATGAATGGCTATAATTTGAGGATACGAATGGATGATGAATGGCTAGATTTTGGTGTCTATAGATGTCCTTTTTTGTACCACATTGCATGGAAGACAATGTAGTGCAAAAATACGAGACACCTGGTTTGGTGTGGTGAAGCAGCTTTCTTTCTTTGGAGCGCAAAGAAGATCTTGGAGTTAAATATTTTGTTGGTGTAGCTTACCCCATCAATTGGTGAATGAGTGAAAATGAGTCTCATGAGCCAATTGATAGAATTGTGGGTAATGATGCAAAGGAATGGTGTAAGTGCAAGTGTATGATGTAAATGTGGATGATATGAATGATGTAAATGTGTATGAATGATTGATGTCATTTTTTCCCCAAAAAATAAAATGGTGTTTGTATAATGCAAGTGGTTGATTCTATTTTTGCCCCAATAGATAAGGGGTTTTTGTCAAGTGTGGATGTAAATATTTTTTTTTGTCCCAACTAAAAAGGGATTTGTGCCAAATGCAGATGTATGATTAATGATGTAAATGAATTCCATTTTTCTCCCAACAGAAAAGGGATTTTTTACGAAATGTAGATGTATGATGTGAATGATGTATTCCAATGTAGAAAATCAAAATCAAATTTATCTACCCCAAGTTTGGGATGATTCCATGCTATTGGAAAACATGCCAATTGGCGTCATTGAAATGCAAAGTGTTGAAAATGCAAAAATAAAAAGAGTCAACCTTGGAGGGCTGACTAGTGACTGTAGGATAATTCCCTCAATTAAAAAAATAAAACTAGGAAGGTCTTGTGACTGTGATGACTGTCAATGTAAAATAAATTTTAAGATGTGATTTATCCGTGTTTTAAGCCCCACAAACAAGGCCATCAATGATAGCTTTTTGAGCAAGTTAACTTGGGTATAGTCTCACTTGAGAAATGAGTAACCCAAAGCGATTTTGTGTTTGAACAAGAGGATTTTGAATAATGATGGACAAGTTTCATTATGGTGATTTACTCATCTTACTAAATTGCATGGATAATCAATCGTTGCAATTGCCAAGGGAGTGGAGTAGACCACTAGATATGAGGTTCACTTGAAATTATAGGTAAATTTAGAAAATGCTCAATACAAATATAATGGTTGATGGATATGAAATGAGAATGTGTTGATGAAGAATGCTTTGATGATTTGATTGCATGAATTTGTAAAGTTTTGCATTATTTTGGAGCGTTTGTAAAAGCAATTTTGGACAATTTTATGAATTTTTGGTCGTAAACAAAAGTTAACTACCCAAATCAATCCATGTTATCACAAAGAGTGATGAAATAATGGGATGGATGATTAGAATGATGAATGTGGTCATTTTGTGAAAATTTAGACCGTTTTGAGGCATTTTGAAGTTTGTAATGCGATTTTGTGACTTTTGGTCGCAAGCAAAAATTAAGTACCCAAATCAGTGTGGACTTTCACAATACATGATATGATGATGAAATGAATGTATAGATTAAGTATGGAATGATTTTGTGTGGATAATATATATTTTGAGACCCTTTCAACAATTTTGTAATGTTTTGAGGTCAAACACCTACCAACGTTCATGTTTGGATAGACGCGGGTAAGCATCTACCATGTTTTAAATGATGGTGTGAATTTGAGTGCACTCCAAACTGTTATAAAAGGGCTGTAGGGGTCAAATTGATTTTATTTTTGTGTTCACAAGTTCTAAAAACTATGTCTAAAGGAGAGTGAGTGAGTGAAAGAGTGTGGTGGAGTGAAGGCCATGATGATGGAGGGAGCAGATGTGGCAATAGGAGAAGAGATGCAGGTGGCTGAGGTAAGTGCCCTTGGCACTCTTATTTGGACTTGTGTAATATTTTTTTATATAATAAATATGGCATTAATGTGTTTGCATTGGTTTTTTTTTGTGTTATAGTTGAGAATCTTATAAGCTCGACATCGGTTCTCACCTATCATACCAAGGGTGAGAAAGGCACTTGGATAGAGCATTGGGAGTGGTTGTAGGTCATGGGGCTAGTTGGAGCTGCACAGATTGAGGTGGTGAGGGCTGGCGAGAGGTATCTCTCTACCTTGGTGAAGGGATGGGATCCATATAGGGGACATTTTAGCTCCTAACTGGTGAGGTGACAGTGACACTTGAGGATGTATACTGCATTCTTCGAGTGCTAGTGGAGGGGTATGTGTTGAGGTTGGACATGATAAGGGGCATGATATGAGTTAGATATTTGGATATCAATGGAGAAGTGTGAGTGTGAAGGGTGGGGGGATCATGTACTTGGCCATGTATACCAAGAAATAGTTGTAGGGATTACCCACCTTGGTCATGTTCTTGTTAGCCAACATAGTAATATCTAACAACACTAGTTGTCGGTTCCCATAGAACATGATTAGGCTAGTGTATGATATGATCGATGAGCCTTGAGTGTATGCATGGGTGCTTGCTCTATTGGCTTGGATGTACCTAAATTTGTATGATATGAGGAGGAAATAGTGGAAGGGGTTGGGTTATAGTGTATTGTTGTAGTGTTGGGGCTGGGAGCACTTCAGTTTGGCTTGGCCTATGGGCCTGCCTAGTGAGGTATGGGATGGGGAGTAGCCCTATATTTTGATATAAATAATGAATGGCTATGATTTGAGGATATTATGGATGATGAATGGCTATATTTTTGTGTCTAAAAATACCCCTTTTTTTATCGCATTACATGGAGCACAATGTGGTGCAAAAATACGAGACACCTGGCTTGGTGTGGTGAAGCAACTTTCTTTTATTGGAGCACAAAGAAGATCTTGGAGATAAAGTTAAAGATTTGATTAATATATTACTGGGGATATTAGATCTCCATAATGTATAATAAATATACCCTAAATATGGGGTTACAATGTGCTCTTATTTCTCTCTTGATATTGTATTACAAATGATAGGGTTTAAAACCCTAATTACAAAGAATAGTGGTGTGTCTTCATCGAATTTTGCTCCAATCAAGTGGGTGGGTGGAATTTTGTATTTCTATGGGACCACCCTAGCTGTAACAGTTTCCAAAAAATTTAATTCCTACACCTACAAATAGAAAATAACACCAAGAGGGTTAATAACACCTGTGAGGGCTCCACTGTGTGAGGCCCTCTAAATGATAAAAACCTACAAAACCCTAAGTGCTACAATATTAAACTATAAACAAAATGAAAAAACATAAAAATATGTAAATGAATATCTTACCTTGTTAAGAATACAACTGTGATGTTGATCTATGCTCATGTCTCTATGTTTCGAAGTTGTGCGAATTTCCAAAAGCATTTGAGGGTTTACGAACTACAAATTGGTTGTGGAAAACACCCAAAAGAATTCTATGAGGACTGTGAATACCCAATAGTATTCTAGGAATGCTCAGTAGTGTTCTACGAGCTTTGGGAGGTGTTTCAGAATGGATGGGAGCGATGCAGAACCATATCTAGTTCATGAGGGTTTTATGGTGGCAAAAATGGAAGGTGTGATGGTGATAATGAGGGAAGGAAGATGGTAGCAAAGTGGATAGGGTTTGGAAATGGATAGAATGCTTGGATGCTCTCGATTGTTAAAATTTTGGATCTTGATTCATCAAAATGAATCATCTTTTATAATTTACCCTTGATCATGTTAGGGTTTTGACGTCACCAACGAATGGTCGAGATTAAAACATAAGGAAGGATTGAGATTGAATTTGAGCATGTGACATGGATTAATATGGATGGGTGGTTGAGATTAAGTTGTGGTGGATGGCTAGAATCTATCCACAAGAATACATAAATATTTATTAAATATCTATAAATATAAATATAAAATATTTATATTTATATATATGAATAATGAATGGCTATGAATTGAGGATACGAATGGATGATGAATGGCTAGATTTTGGTATCTACAGTTCTTATAAATCCCATTATAAAGGCTTATTATATGGAAATTATCAAAATATTTTCTCACCTTTCTTGGGAACCAACATAATAAAGTGTCATTGATCTCACTTATTAAAGCCTTCCTTCTCCAAACCTCTTCAACCACAACTAACATATTACTCTTTAACAAATCCTAAGTTTTTTTAAAAGAAAATTGTAGGAAATCCATCAAGGCCAAGATCCTTGTTAGGATGGAAAGAGAAAACTACTTCATGGAGCTCCTCCATAGATATCTTATTCATCAAGCTTTGATTTTGTCCCTATGTGATAATTGATGAAATATTTTGAAAAATATTTTCTTGCCTAGTAACTGACAAAATATTTTTTAAATAATCAATTGCTTCCTTCCTTATATCTTCTTTGTCCTTAATATTTCTTACATATAGAGTTATAATATTTTTGATGTGACAAATAGAAAAAAAATGTTTTTCATTGTAGCATAAAAAAATTATATTTCTATCTCCTTCCTTGAGCCATTTCTCTCTAGATTTTAAAACCAATATGACTCCTTTTTCAATTCATTATGATAATAAAAAAGTAATTATTTTTATTTCACATAAGAATCCTAATCCATTCCATTAATTTCAAATGTCTCTTGCAATTTTTTTCTTTGATTCAATTTTTTTCTTTTATTTAAAAAGGTTACCAAAATATTTGGCATTCCAAATATTCATTTGTTCCTTTAAATATTTCATATTTTGAACAAACCTATATATACATGATCCTTCAATTTTTGATTCATCCCACCATAACATAACCATATAGAAAAATAAGGGTCTTGAAGCCAAACAGATTGAAAATTAAATGGCTTGGGATGACCATTATTAGGTAAATCACAAGTTAAAAGACTAGGTTTATGATTTGATTTTTCTCATAATAAAATATTTGAAGAGATTGTATACTTTGTGTGTAACCATTTATTGGATAACAAGAATTTATCCAATATTTCTTCTATATGATTTTACCCATTGCATCTATTATCCCATGTATAATGAAAACTTGAAGGACTAACATCCCAAAGGTCATTTAAATTGATAAATAAAGCAAAATATTGCATTGATTTAGACCGTACTAGAATACCACCTTTCTTTTCCAAAGGATATAGGAAAATGTTAAAATCACCCCAAGAATCCATAGATCACAATGAATCATCATTGTATTTGATAAAAATATGATAAGGTCCTTCCAACATCTTTCACAAGGAGTAACTATAGTTGGAGCATATACATTTACAGCCCTGACTTTGATGTTTTCCTCTTTTTTGTAAAATAATCTAAAAACATAACAATCTATTAATTCCTTAATAACTCTTTTTTTAGGGGTCTTATTCATGCCCCTAATATTTTATAATATCATTTTCATAATCAACATTTTTTATTTTTATTAATGGGCTTGGCCTCACTTCTTGTTAAAACCTATGATATTTTTATTTGGCTTCCTATATCCTTTTGACTTTTTTTTCTCTTTGTTCCTAATTTTATGACCTTCCTCTCCTTTTTCCATTCTAATGTGGATCCAAATGAATCTGATAATTGCATTGAAATGTAGGGCTTAAATAGGCCCAAATTACAACCATATTTCCTTGAAACAAACAACCTTTTCCTTGGATTGAGTAGCCAATTCCTAAATTAGAAAGATAAGCTTTATCCACAATGCTCATTTGAGGGATAGCCCCTTATACTCCTAATTTCTAATATCCCTCTAGAAGATATTGGGATAACTATACCTAAAGACTAAATCCAACATGACCTCATAAATTCCATGCTTTATAATTTAAAACAAATTGCTTATTACCCAAAAAATACAATCCTAATTTCAATAGACTAAGCCTAACCTAAAGTAACTTATATTATTCCTCATCATGCCTTCCAACAATAGAAGAATTGGACTCCAATGCTTTTAACAAAGAAGGGAATTCATGAGACATATGATCATTAGAAATCCAATAAGCTTGATGTGGAAATTGGCCTCGATAGGCTACAAGTTATGAAGTAATAAAGCCCTATCAAGTCTTCATATCAAAAACTATGTTAGCATCAAGTGGAAGTTGAACATATGGTATCACATCAACAGGATGACTAATGGCAGGAGTTGATTCCAATCATGGTATGGCTTGAGGATATCCATATTGATGACATCATGAATGTTGAGATGTGCCAAAAGATCAAGGCAGAAGTTGTTCTCAAAAACCTCCTAGAGGATGGTAAAGGCCCATAGCGAAGTGGTTTGATTAATATGTGCCTATTCTAAAAAAACATAAATTATCCAAGTAAATCCAAAAAAAATCTCCAACTTAAAAATGATGACGGATACGATGCTTGTCCATTTCTTGCCTTTGTTGCTATTGAATCTTCTACAAAATTTAAACCATATTTGAATTAAGGCTCTACAAATGTTGAATGAACGAGTTAGCTTTATATTGTTCTTTCTGAATGTGCTTGGTAGCTAGAGAGAGCAAGGATAAATATAACTCATATGGAACCAAGGGCTATAATCCAAGATAAAATTCAAAAGGAACATGTCTGGTGGAGTTATGAACTGCTTTGTTGTATACATTCTCTATATGGGTAAGGCTCAAATCCCACTTAGTTGGACTAGAGTGGTTATAGATCCTAAAACTTTGTACAAGTGTGCGGTTAACTACTCTCATCTACCAATCTGACTAAGGATTATAGGCAATGGAGAAGTTAAGAGATACTCCCAAAATATTCCATAAATATTATCAAAAGTGCCCCACAAATTGTGAGTCTCGATTAGACACAATGCTACTAAAAATACCAAAAGAGTGTCATAATATGTCGAAGAAGAGTTGAGCTCAGTAAGGTGCAGAACTGGTCTTGTGATAAGGAATGAACTTAGCCATCTTGTTGAATTTATCCACAACTATAAAGACATAATCATGTTTTCTAACTTTAATAGGAAAACCACTCAACAATTCCATAGAAATGCTTTCCCAAGGACAAGAATGAATGGGTAATGGAATGTTGAGGCCCAATTTCTTGTTAGCTAATTTTGAATGGCTACAAAATACACATTACCTCAAAAATCAGATAACATCTCATGGCATATGAGGCCAATAGAAGAACCACTTTAGATGATGAAGAGTCTTTTGTTTCCTAAATTTTCCCCCATAGAGTGTGGAATGTGCCTCTTGTAGAAGAGACTATCAGTGCTCTTGAGGTACACAAAGTTTATCCAACTTGTAGAGTAATCCTTCCTTAATATAGAAATATTGAAGAGAACTTATATTTTATGAGGAAGGATGCAAGAGTTGTTGGTAACCCTTTTCAAAGTCTAGATCAAAAGGATACTGCATTGGCCATGTTTGGAAACCAATGTGGGAAGTGGTCATAACTATCAAGGCTTGAGCTGCTAAAGGGCAGCTCAAATAATCTACCACTATGTTACTTTACCCTTTTTTGTATTTGATCACCAAGTGAAACTATTGCAAGTAATATGACCACTTAATGTGATGAGCTTCCTCAATTTTGTTTTATGATTGAAGAAATTGAAGGGTTATGTGATCAACATGTACAATTGTTTTCTTTCCCAAAAGGTAATGCCTCCAATACTTGATAGCTTGCACCAAAGCATACAACTTTTTATCACAAGTGGAATAGTTCTTCTTGGCAGTTGAAAATGTCTCAGAATGATAGGCCACTAGATTACCACTATGCTTCAGTACGATTCCAAGGTAAATTGTGATGCATCTATCTCTATCTCAAAATATTGGACAAGATCTATAAGGACTAGGATTGGTGTTGTAGCTAATTTATGTTTCAATGTCTCAAAGATATTAGCTCATTCCTTTGTCTATTGAAACTCAACTTTAGCTTTGGTTAAGTGATGCAAGGGAGCAACAATAGAGAAATATATTTCAATGAAATTGTAGTATAAATTTACAAGTCTAAGAAATCTCATTAAATCAATGATGGAAGTAGGAGTAGACCTTTTGAGGATGACTTCAACTTTTATTGGGTCCACTCATATGCATTTTTCACTTATTACAAAGCCAAGGTAGGAGATGGAAGATTGGGCAAAAGAACACTTAGGGAAGTTGGCAAACAAATGGTTCTTTTGAAGGGTTTGGAGAACCTTTTCTAAGTGCTCTAAGTGACTCTTCCAAGTACGAGAATATAAAAGGATATCATCCAAGTAGATGATTACAAACCTATACAAAATTTCTCTGAACACTTCATTCATCAACCTCGTGAATTTTGTTGGAGCATTGGTAAGACCAAAAGGTATAACAAGCCACTCAAAGAGTCCCAACTTGGTCTTAAATGTTGTCTTACATGTGTCTTTAGATTGAATTATGACTTGATGGTATCCACTTTTAAGATCAATCTTGGAAAATAACTTAGCTCCTTAAAGCTGAGCCAAAAGAGCATCTATTCTTGGAAGTGGATATTTGTTCTTAATTGTGATCTTGTTTAGTGCCCTAAAATCAATACATAGCCTCCAAGTACCATCCTTCTTCAATACAAGCAAAATTGGAGATGCACAAGGAGAAGTACTTGGCTTAATAAATCCTTTAGAAAACAAGTCTTGGATTTTTCTTTTAATTTATTCCATTTGCACAATAGATTACCTATACATTGGAGCATTACGAAGGGGTGTTGCAAGCACAATTTCTATGTTATTTATATGGTGTTCAGGAGGAAGCCTTGTGGGTTATTTAAACACATTGGATTATGATTGTAATATTTTATCAATTGAAGCATTTCTTTTATGTGTGTGAATTGATGCTTGTGTCTTCTCATTCATTGGCCTTATGAAAATGAGTGTCAATTCCTTTGCTTGATTTACTGCTTTGCATGCTTATCTACAACTAAGTACCAAATTGGTGGTGCATTGCATACCTTTAATTATATATTCCTTGTTATCTAAGTGTAAAGTGTAAGTATTTTTTTAAATATCATGGATAGCCCTTCTATCATATTGATAGGGCCTCCCAAGCAACAATCCATAGGAGTAACATCACACACAACTTTTTCCATAAATTTTGGACCAAAAGCAAAGGAGATTGTGCAAGTGTGTGTGATTTTGGATGAGGTCCCATTTTCCTTCCATCCTAAATAATAAGGATGAGGATGAGGTTTCATTGGAAACTTCAATTTGTCAACAACAGACCTTGTAATTAACTTTTTTTGTGAACAATTGTCAATTTCATAATCAACAAAGTAATAATGAGTTAGGTGAGCCTGTGTGACAAATAAATTTTCATGGTCACGTTGAAAAGTTTTCATGAGGGTCAGATTGTTCAATTGACCCTTTAAATCCTTATATGATCTTCCTTCCTCCATAGTCTCAATGGGACCATATTTTGGATCCTCATTTAGAGGCTTTACAAGTAAGGATTTCTTCTTCAAATTTTGCAACTTATAACATTGATGCTTAAGATGACCTTTCTTCTTACAAAAAATACAAATCAGTGAGGATTTAGAAGAAGGATTTTTGGATGATGAAGAAGAAGAGAAAGTATATTAAGAGAGAGAAGGAGAAGAATTATAAGGTTTTTCACCTTTGTTGTTGTTGATTTGTCGGCTTAGTATTTCCTCCAGACGATAAAGATCAAGATCCTCTTGATTGAAACTTCTCCTCCGCAAGTTGTGCTTGATTGTACACTACATTTAAAGTTGTTATGGGTGTATATTTTAACTCCCTAAAAAGTGGTTCTTACAATCCACTCTTGAGTTTTTTTATTAGTTTTACAATTAAGTCCTGGATACCATTTAAAATCCTCAATTTGTTAAATTGGAAGATGTACTCTTGGATACTCATGTTGTAACTTTGCTTTAAACAAATCCATTTGAATTCAAGTCTTTAGCATAATTTGAAGGATAGAAGATATCTTTCCATGCTTTCACTAAATCATCCCAAGTGTTGATGGGATCCTAATTTTGTTGGTAGTACGCTATCAAGACTTTGGAAATGCTAAAATGTTTTAACTTAGCAAAGGAAACTTGACCATCCTTTGAAATTTTGCTATAATCAAACCATGTGTCTATATTGATAATCCAACTATTTAGGACCTCGGGATCATGGGACCCATCATAAGTTTTGACATCGCATTTTGCTTTGACTTCACTATTAGTGACTTTATCGGCCAAGATGCTAACTATTGTTGTTATTGCAGCCATTTGCTCCACCAAATTGAAATCCAATTGTGACCTTGTGTAAACCACCAGTACTTTTACAAAAGGACTAATTAATGCCTAAAGCAATTACAAAAATTATGTGATTTTGGCCCAAATAATTGCAAAAACAAAATTGTTTAATGCAATTTTACAATGCTTTTGGAAGGGAAAATTTTTTAATAACACTAAAAATATTTAATTTAAGAAAAATTAAATATTTTAAAAATATTCCCTTTTTAATTAAAAATAATTAAACCCATTTTTTGCAAAAAATAAAATTAAGCCCCTTTAAAAAAATTGTTTGGTGCCTTAATTTGGGCATAGTCAACTGAAAAGAGCTCGGTCAACCCATGAAGTCAACTGCAAAGGGCATAATCAATCGGTCATGCAAGGGCAAATTCAACTAGTTGGAGAAGCATGGAGTGTCGCTTGGTGCATATCCAACACATGTTGTAGACAACATGCATTGGCTACCTCTATGGGGCGAGGTTGCCCTTCTTAAAACACAAACATACCTCCTGCATGAAGGATGTGGGATAAAGCTTTCCCACTATACCCTTATCTAAAACTAACACACTACGTCTACCAATCATCGCCACATATCATGTTCTAAATCATTAGATCTATACATATAACTCTACCATATGTCGCTTTGGTGTTATGGCCAATGAAAGCCTACAATTGGTCGAGATCTGCCAATGGGATTTTAAATTTGTATACCTTGAGATTCATGCAGCCAATAAAAATGAGCTAGAAGATTCTGAGCCAAAATATTCTCGACCAATAAGATCGGGTTATGGAATTCTGTGTTAGGGTCTCAAGATATGTTTTACCTTGTTCTTGTGCAAGTGCATATGATTCTTTGTACAGGTTCTATCCTTTGTACCCTCAAATGGCATGTTTGTAGGATGGCATATTGCAGGTAAACAAACTGACTACTTGTCAATATTCAATTTTGTGGCTCTTCCATAATATCTTGGGCCTCTATGGGCCTATTTCTACTAGAGGTTGAGCTGACAACCACTTGTCACCAGCTGCTTTTGTCCTGAATGGTGTTCACCACATCAAAAAGGTGTAGGCCTCCTCGCATTGGTGTCTTCAATGTTGGAAAAATACAGTTTAGAGCCTACATTGACATATATGATGTTGGGTTGATGTGGGCATCAAGAATGATGTTTCCCTTGGGCAATGTAGTGCATGTGGGCCTGTGGAACTTTGAGGCCCATGCTTGCCCCTTTTTTTAAAATAATTTTTAAAGCTTTTTTAAATATTAAAATAAAAGCTTTGAAAATCTTATAGAAAGCTTTTTTTTTTAGATAAATAACAACAATGAAACTAGATTAACAAAGTTTTTAATTAATCAAATTGATGGGCAAAAAACTTTCAAATAACAATAAATAAAATAGATTTCAAGAAGTAGCAAACTTGTCACCAGAGGGCAGGTAGGATCAGCCAGGGCAATTTTGTCAGCAAGGCAGCAAGACAACCAGCAGATAGATTTTGTAAGGGGCAGCAAGATGTCCACCAAAAATATTTGGTTCTAATATTCTAATTTCTCTATCTCCTCATAGAATTCATAGATGCAATATTTTACTAACTACAACTAGAGCTTCAAGGTAGGATCTTGTTGGTCAATATTTACCCAAAACCAAACAAGAAGCATGAGGTCTCCTATGCTCTAATACCACTAATGTGGATCCAAATGAAGCTAACAATTACATTGAAATGCAGTGCTTAAATAAGCCCAACTTACAACCATATTCCCTTGAAACGAGCAACCATTTCCTTGGATTAAGCAACCAATTCCCAAATTGGGAAGATAAGCTTTATCCACAATGCTCATTTGAGCGATAGCCTCTTATCCTTATAACTTCCATTATCCCTCTAGAAGATATTAGGACAACTAGGCTTAAAGACTAAATCTAACATGAGCTCATAAAGCCCATGTTTTACAATTTTACACAAATTGCTTATTAGTGAAAATTAAGACTAAGTCCTAATTTCAATAGACTAAGCCTAATCAAAAGTTTCTTACATTATTCCTCATCACATTCTCACTAACACTTTTATCTTCATCAATCTCTTCTATTTTTTCATATTGTTCATAATGAGACTTATACTGTAAAGATTTATGTTACCCTAAAGAATCTAAAGTGTAAGGAATAGCCTCATTAGTATTTTCTTCTTTATGTTTCCCTATAAACCCTAAATTGCATAAATGGTCCTCCATAGTTATTACTTTCTTATGTTGGACTGGAAATCCTAAATTTCCTTAAATTTCCTCCATATGTTTTTCTTTATTGTACTACTCTTGGAACCCTGAAGTGTAACAAATACATTGTGTACTACTTTTATTTTTATTGTAAGGAGAATATTTTTTTCTACTTGAGGAAAATAAAGATGATTTACCTAGATTAGGCTTGACTTCCTTCACCTCATTTGCTTTAAAATTCACCCTCCATCTTCTTTACTTTAAAATGTGTCTTCCCTTATTCCTACACACCTTTAGATCCTTCTATATTTAAAATTACACATTGTGCTTCCTCATACCTCATATCATTTTTCTTCTAATGGTGGATTTGAGTGAATTGTAATGGCCTTTTCTATCTGATGATGTAGAGGTGTTTTTCTTGCCATTTTCTTAGGATTGTAAAATCCTTGACTTGACCTAACTTCTTGAATGATATGATCTCCTTATTTCAAATTGAATATACACTCATGCCTATAAATTTCCATCTCTTTCTCCATCATATTCACTTTATAGTTTCTTGCCATGTGTCTAGTTTTATGACATCGAAATGCAATATTTACATAATCCACACACTGAATTCATTCTCTTGATTCTAATTTAGTACTAATGGACTATGGTAAAGGTTTTGAAATATCCATGGCAACATATATTCAATTGTATACAACATATCTTCTCTCCTTAGTATTTGGTCCCTCCTAAATGAATTCACCTAGAGATTGTCAATATTCTTCAAAACCTCATTGATGAGTTGATAAGCAAGTCCAAAATGACTAATCCATACTAGATGTCTTTTAATAGTCTATGTCTCTATAAAATAATTCTCACTCCAAGGTCTTAAATATAATGCATCTTTACCCCTAAACCAAGGACCGTCATCCATTATTTTATCCATTATTTCTAAACTAGAGAAAACATTGAGGAAAAAACTTTTGGAAGAAAAGTCATGGAGTAATTTGAATTCAATCCCCACTTCTACTTAACCCAAGTTTGAAACTCAAAAAAACTTAGCTAGTATCCATGAAAATCATATATTAACCCTCTAGTTTAAGAACCATTATATCATGCTCAATCATCTCATTCTTGATAATCACTTTTGGTGTAGTATCTGCTACTTGGATAGGGTTTTCCATAGATTCACTCTTCCTCTTATCACTAACTAGGGCATCTATACTTCCAATTAATACATCTAATAAACCTTGGGTTATGTGTGGCCCATGCCCATCCTTATACAATATAATAATATATCCCCAAATATCTATTCCTAAGTACCCTAACAAACTAGGTCATCTTTATTTTAGTAAGGACTTTCAAAAATAACTTTCTTTCCATGTTACTTATATTTTCTTCATGTGAATCCTTAAATATTCCCCTAAGATCTAGAATGATAAGTGGCACTTTTTCTTTGATCACACTTTATTTATACTTCCTGCTTCCTACTAATGTTTTCTCTCTACTCTCTCTCTCTCTCTCTCTCTCTCTCTCTCTCTCTCTCTCTCTCTCTCTCTCTCTCTCTCTCTCTCTCTCTCTCTCTCTCTCTCTCTCTCTCTCTCTCTCTCTCTCTCTCTCTCTCTCTCTCTCTCTCTCTCTCTCTCTCTCTCTCTCTCTCTCTCTCTCTCTCTCTCTCTCTCTCTCTCTCTCTCTCTCTCTCTCTCTCTCTCTCTCTCTCTCTCTCTCTCTCTCTCTCTCTCTCTCTCTCTCTCTCTCTCTCTCTCTCTCTCTCTTTTATATATATATATATATATATACCTTAAAGTTTTCCACTTCATTGTGATGGGTAAAATATTTTAGTAGGGTTTGATAGTATATTTACACTTTATAGTAATATTTTCTTATTATGTCGAGACATCTACAGTGAAATCTAGGAAGGGGACATGGGTTGTAGGGTCATGTAAGGTCATATATGTTTGTTATTTATATATAATTATAACTAACATATTATTAATTTTTCTCTTTAAATAATTTATTTATCAAATATTTTCTTATTGATATATTTTTTTATCATTGACCTCAACATTAACATTAAAATTTTATATAATTAAAAAGTATATATTTTTAAGCATCAACATCTCACATCACTATCCCTAATATTCACATTAAATATAATTATATTAAAAAACTTACACCCAATTTTTCTTCTTCTTAATGTAACATTGGTGGAATTATTGGAGCCTTATTGCAGAGGAGAGGACAACATAAAGAATTAGCTAGAAACTTATACATTATTTCTAAATATATTAGATTTCGTCAATATATGCATTGAATAAAATTTAATTAAAATTCAAAAAGTTTTATAAGTTATCAAAAGTTCTGTAAAGATGTTTTAAATTTAAAATTCTATGAAAAATTTATTGCCTTTGCATAATTTTAAGAAAATAAAATCACTGAAAATTAGAATGTTTGAAGTAAATTGATAAAATACAACCATAGTTAAGAAGAGTAGAAAATTCCACAGATGCATGGAATACATCATGTAAAATTTTTGAAGGGAAAAATAAAACAACAATTCTGAATTTACAATCTCAATTATATTCCTTAAAGGTTAATAGTGGAGAAAGTATAGAACTCTTTCTTTAAAAAGTAGCAAATATAAAGGCAAAACTATTAACTTTGGGAGAAAAAGTAGAAGATAAATTTATTGTTCAAGTTACACTAAGGGCACTTCCCGAAAGTTATAAGCATTTAGTTACTTCTTTACAAGTTCTAAGTAAGGAGACTACATTTGATGACTTAGTTAATATTCTTCAGGAATATGAAGTAGAAAATTTAGTCAAGGATGAAATGACTAATAATGCCTTAGTATCTAAAGAAAATATACCAAGTAATATTGCTACAACATTTGAGTATAGATAAAAATGGAATTCAAGATTCTATCATATATGTAAAAGAAAGGGTCATAGTACAAATTTTTGTATATATAATCAAGAAAATCATATGATTCAGAATCAAGGAAATCAAAAAAGACAATATCAACCTCAGTATTGATATAATCAACAACAACATTAGTTTCAACCTCAATATCAATATGGTCATCCACAACAACGTTAGATACAATTTAGAGAAGAAAATCTAAAAGGAAACTTAGTTCAAGAAATTCAAGATTTAGAAGAAACATCAGAAGAAAATTAATTTAAAGTTCTTACAGTAAAACTCTTGGTCAATGAAGATATTCATTCTTCAAATAATTCTGAAGATACTAATGTTGCAAATGTTATTGAACATTAGGACATAGGAGAAAATACTTTAGAAAGATGACATGGAAAGATCAATTCTAGGACTAAAAAGAACATAATAAAGAAACAAAGAAGATCGAGAAAGTAAAGAGAAAGAAAGCTAAAAATCAAAAGCAAGTGTCAGAACAAGAACTTGATGGATCTCATGCAGGATCATATACTGAAGACTCAGGTAAAATATTGAAGAAATCAGATTGAAGATCAAATATGAAGATTAAAGAATAAAGTCTTCAATGACCAAATAATGTAATACAAGGGGGTGTTGGAGAATATTACATTATTTGGTACATGCAAATGTACCCCCATGGTACCTCTATGGTACAAATGTAAATTTGAAATAAATTAGGGTCTGTGTCTAAATTTTAGATGGGTGATTTATATTTCCTCTTTATGTAATTTTCCATGTGCAGGATATGCACAAGTATCATGTAAGAGTGTAATGTGCAGGATATGCACAAGTGTCATGTAAGAGTGCAATGTTCAAGAAATACACAAGTTTCATATAAGTAAGAGTGCAAGTGTGTATTGAGAGAATGTGCACAAGTGTCATGTACGTAAATGTGCAAATGTGTAATATGAGGATGTACACAAGTGTCTTATATTAGGAGTGCATGTAGGAAAGTAAGATATGTACAAGTGTAAAAGTGTCATAGAGTCAAGTATGCATGTAATAAGAGAGTGAAAATTCTAATATACAAGTGGCAAGAATATAAGCCACGGGTCATGGGAGCTTTCATATGGAGAGCAATAGTCAAGTACATGAAGAGTCACTTTCTATGTCTATATTATGGAGACAAAGCTCCATACAATGTAAGGAAAAATGGTCTGTAGTGATCACCACATAGCAAGCATTGATAATAAATCATGTATACATATTTTGAGCAAGTTAATATTGGAAGTGGGTGGCAAGTAAGGTGCACCTTGAAAATTCATACTTAGGAGTCCACCTAGAGGATAAGGAAACAACCTATAGGGCTTACAAAAAAATACAAGAGCTTAAAAATAACAAAAAAATAGTAGCAACAAGGCGAGAAAATCTAAATGGTGATAGCACCAATAGAGAGGAGAGGTCCTTGTCATCTATGTTACCCCACCCAAGTTGAGTGTCAGCTCTTCTATAATAGACCCCCAACTAGCAAAAATATTAGAAGGTTGTTGTGTTGAAGTTTATTTAGTGGGATTGGCTAATGCCCAACCAGTGGAAGAGAGACAATCCTTGGAGCCCCAACCCTACTCCTGACTAGAATTCCCCCAATCCAAGTACTAAGTGGAAGTGTCCCACACCCATATGAGCACCTAAGGGGAAGATAAAAGGGTAGAGGTCCATCCTCTAACTTGACCAGGAGAAGGCCCAAAACTAGTAATAACATCATAAGGTTGTTGCATCAAAGTTTCTTCAGAGGGATTTATTGATGCCCAACCAATGGAAGAGGGATAGTCCTTGGATCCCCAACTCTGCTCTTGACTAGAATTCCCCCAACCCAATACCTAAGTTGAAGTGTCTCAATCCCATCCAAGAACCTAAGAATAAGAGAGTAGGGCAGAGGTTCATCCTCTAACTTGATTAGGAGAGTGACATTATTATGACAAGTTATTTGGTCTTCTGTCGGATCGAGGACCACATGTTTGTTGAGCCTGAGAAATACGACCTCATCTATGCCCCCTCTAGGTAGGTTGACTCCAATGATTGGTCAAATAATATGATATCCTTACTACCAAATAGGGTGTGTTTGCCTAGTGATCCAGCAAATTCTACAAGTACTCAACTTTAAATGCCACCTTATTGGCTTGTGCTTGAATCTAAACCATTACATAAGAGTAAAAAAGTGGTTTAGCATAAGTAAAAATATCTGTGGAAATAAACAAGCTAGAAAAAATAGCATTGTTATGGTCCTTCCATATGCTAAACATAATTTATGATCTAAAAAAGTTACATATTTGGTCAATGCTTGCATACATGCCCATCCTATCCCTAAGAAGCACCATATGTCAAGAAAAACCTTTGGTACAAAATGGCTGAAAGAAATCATGAATCTCGGCCAAGAATGCTTGGGATTTGGGACAAAATAAAAATAAATGCTTAATGGTCTCTCTACATTGACAAAAAGGGAATTTGGGTTTCTCACCCCCAAGTGAACCAACAGGTCCCCAACAAGCAAGCATTGAAGAGCAGGCACCAAGAAAAGTGAGCCAATTTGGGTTATAGAGATACATTCCAAACAAAGAATATTTTGTATTTGTAATCCTTATTAGAGGACTAAAGGTGCCAATGAGCATTGAGTGTTGGAGTCATGGGCAAGTGGGGGGGAAGCCAATGATACCCATTTTTGGGTTTGTAATTTTTGAAAGGCATTTTTGGATACCACTTCCAATATTTCCACCATGGGCACATGTTTATGATCTCAATTTTGTGTAACATATCATAAGGGACCGCTTCTTGTATTGTCTAAAAGATATTCCTGTTATGTTCCTAAATTTTGAACTAATATTTAGCTTCAGGTCAAGAAAGCCAATTTTTGGTATGACTCGAAAAAAGTTTAGAGATTACCTTTACACATTTGTGAAAGAAATGCAATGCCTTAACCCAAGGAAGCTTGGCTAAAGGCTAGTCTTGATATGTTATGACCAAGGACCACCAAAGTGAGAGACTAATAATAGAAAGTTCATTCCATAGTTCATTGCCACTCTAGTGGAGCCAAGGTTTGATAGACTCCTAAGCCTTCCAAATGCTTTTGGCTGCAAAGTTACCCTAAATCCAAATAGGAACCTTCATAAGTAGAAGTGAAGGTAACCCAAGCCCTTTCTAGGATTTTCTTCTGAATGAAACATCTAAGGAAATATAATTCCAAAGGAATATTTTATAGGCTTCATTTCCTTGCATAGCTCTAATGATCCATTCAACATAAATGACTATTCCTTGTCATTGGATATCAAAAAGGTCTAAGCCTCTAGAATCCCTTAGAAGACAATAAACTTTGTAGGCCACTATATGAAAGTCTTTCTTGTTTATTGAAGCCCATAGAAAATCATGAAGGAGCTTCTCCAACTTTTGATAGGAGGTGTTGAATGGGACCTAACAAGATGAATAGTAAACATGAGTGGTAGAGAGAATTTTGGAACAAACATAGAAATTACTAGCTAGCGACAAAGATTTTAAAAGCCACTTGTGAAGCTTATGCTCTACTCTATTTAAAACATATTTCCACAGAATAGAGGAAGAAGACTAGAAAGCAAAGGAAATGCTCAAAAAACTGATTATTTTCCCATGTTGAATTCATTTACAATAAAATTGGTTGAACCAAGCAAGCTTGGGCAAAAAATATTGTCTTTAGCACTGAGTTTTTTGTCACTGTATACTAGACATTGAGGCATCACAAAATGTGTCAAGACATTGCAACACATTATCAATGTTCCTTTTCTCTTCAAAGAGCATCAATAAGGAGTCATATACAAAATATCCATTAACCAACTATTGAGAAGATTCGAGAAGGAAAAACTCTCTTACTTGCCCATGAGAAACATCAGGAAGAAGGTATCCAAAGCCCTCAACTACCAAAACATAAAGGTTTAGAGAAAGAGGGCACACTTAACGGAAGGATTTGTAGAGATCAAGGGGTGAGTACTATTGGTGATTAATAGTAAAAAATGTATATGCATCTATGAAGTGCATTTGAATAGAATGGAGAAAAATGACACCAAATCCTAAGTCTTACAACATGTCCAAGATGAAGGGTCATTAAATTTTATCATAAGCCTTAAAAAAGTCAATTTTAAGGAATATGACCTTCTGTTGTGATTGTCTCGCCCATTCCATGCCTTCCTAGATAATAATAATGTTATCCAAGATGTATTGACTCTCAATAAACCTAGTCTACTTAGGATGAATAGTCAATGGGTATAAAATTTTGATCATGAGTGCCATGACCTTGGTTATAATATTGTATGAGACATTAAGCAAGGTAATGGACCACTAGTTACAAATATCCTCAAGATATCCTATTTTAGGAATAATATTAATATTGCCCTTATTGATCAAATGGACAAGGGAACCAATCCTTAGATCCTCTACATAAAATTGATGTAAATTTTACCCTACAATATCCTCGAGGGTTTTATAAAATTCATAGGGGAACCCATCACAACCAGGGGCCTTATCATTGGCCATAGAAAAAGCTACAACCTTAAGCTCTTGTTTTGAAAGGGAGTTGTCACAAAGGGCTTGTTGGAATGCAGAAAGATGACAAGAAACCACTCTAACACATTGTTGAAGGGCTTGGGCTTGAGCCAGGGTGGGTTCCTAAGCGTGACACACCTGGTAATGGTGAATAAAGACCTGTAGAATATCAATAAGCTTCATAAAAGTGTTCTAATCTTTGTGGATATGATTTATTTTTTAAGCTAGGTTCTTACCTCAGAGAGACTAAAAATATATCTAAAGACCTTATCCCCAACCTTGAGCCATTGAAACCTAGCTTTGAGTTGAGCACCAAAAGCGACATGAGCATTTGTAATTTGCTATTGCTGGCATAACTTAGCCATCTAAGTTGCAATGTGGTGGAGAAGGGTTGCACTTCTAAATCTATAGTGGTATGTTAGAGCTCCAAGGTAGTGGCCTTTTTTGAACGTCGATGAAGGAAGGTCAGTTGGCACCCATGGATGCAAAGGAAGCAAGTAATGTGTTCCATTACTTCATTGCACTAGGTAATCCAACCATTGCACGTGATTGTATGGGGCTTCAAGTTCTAGATATGCTAGATGTGAGCAACCTAAGGTTTATGGCTAAGCAGAGATGTGTTGAAATAAAATTGACTGCTTTGCATGGACCACCCACCTCCTACCCATTTAATGCAAAAGCATATGGACGAGTGGTCCAAGAGAACAACCTTGAGGAGTGGTTCAACCAAGAGTGAAAAAAATTGGTAAACTTAAAAAAAGACTACTTAGATAATAATGCCTTGTTAAGACTTTTGATAATTTTTTTAGAGTCAAAATGTAAGTTGGACCACATGTGCCAAATTTTGTTGATACTAGAGAGCTCCACATTGGTATCATAAAACCTCAATTTATTGCACATGTGGAACTAAGTTACATGTTCACCCCCTACCCAATGCATCGGGTGTCCACCACTCTTGTATATGGTGAAATCAATCATGTTGAAGTCATCACACAGAAGACACAGGGTAGAAGGGAGTAATTTAGCAAGTCAATTCTATAATAGGACACACTCCACAATATCATTGGAAGCATAAATATTAACTACCCCAAATGCATGATTACTAACATCAAAGACATCCACAATGCATGATAGGTGGGGTTACAACCATGCACCACTAAGTGAGGTCATCAATAGGGAGAAGTGAAGGTGGCAATGCCACCTTAGTCCTACTCATGATCACTATGAAGTAAATGGTTTTCAGGCCAAATAACTCGATAAACTATTGCCAATAAAAAAACTTGCAATTATTATCTCCTATAGACACAAGAAATCTAAGTCATAGAACTACTGATGAACTGTGTGCACCACATATTTGTAGTTGAGACCTGTGAGGGCTCACACATTCCATGAGAGAAAATTCATTGAGGTAAGGAGTCTAATGGTATATCCTCATTGTCAAGAAACTTCAATGCTTTGAAACTATTGGTACCTTTAGAGTCGAATTTGTAACTCCCCAACTAAATATTGGAGAGGTGAATTTGTTTCTCCAGAACAAATCTCCCACCTCCATATCCCATTATGGGTTGCAAGAGCAACATGAGATCATAGAATACTAGGGTGGAGAGCTTGGCTCAATGGCATTTTTGGGGACCACACTATCTACATTTGAGGTACAATCTTGGTGAATTCGAGGGGCTTCTTTGGCCACTACCTCCATTGTTGAAGGGCCACCAGTTGGCTGCTCTTTCACCTTCTCCGATGGCTGTGAACCTAAGCTCACCACCATATTTGTATATGGTTTAGGGTGTGAAATTTTAGTGAATCTAGTACGTATATTTTTCCAACCTCCCACAGTGGTCCAACCCTCCTCGTTGGATTGAGAGGTTGACCTAGTGGTTTGCATGGGAGCTAGTTTTGGCTTGTTATGCAACATAAGTGGATAAATGTTTACCTTAATATCATATGCTTGGCATCAAAATCAGGTGTTTGGAAAGTTAATATAGACCACTCTTTGAGATATGATGGTCCCTTCAACCTAAATTTTAATGGCCTCTTTGAGGTCCCTAGACAAATCAACCTCTACATAAACTCGCTTTGTTAAACAAGCATTAAAAAACTTGTCGGGTTTGACCATTATTACATGTCTTAGGATTGTTGATATATAATCCAAGAAATGCCCAAATGGAAGATAAAGACCCAAGAAATCGACCCAAACTAGGATCTTACTCATTCTTTCCTTAGACACAATGAAATCACAGTTCCATGGAGAAAAAACTAATAAATAGCTATGCATAGACCATGGACCGTGCTCATAAACAACTTTTGCATGAGTAGCATCAGTAAAACAAAAAATAAAAAAAACCCTTATTAGGTTTCGTATCAACTCAACCTTGACGTCATGAGGGGCCCAAACCGAGTTGACCTAAGCCTTCAAAATTGACTCGTTAGGAATAAGACCCACAAAATATCCAATTAGGGTAAATAATTCTAGCCAATTGTATGCATTATTAAGGGTAAATAATTTTAACCAATTTTATGCATTATTAAATTTTGACATAAGGAAATCTACATTAAAGAATAAGACCTTACCTCGTGGACAACTTTTGAGATGAATTTTCTAAGACACTTGATGGATGACATTTTCACCAAACTTATCTCCCACAACGCTAGAGCTAATACCTCTTGCAATTCTAAAGCTAATACCGAACCCACCAAAATAGGATGGTATATATACTACAATGACTTTAACAAAACAAAATAAATAAATCCTAATACACAACAAGAGTGGTTTCCATTCAATATTTTTAACATCACTTTTATAAAAAAATATTTTATTACTCAATTATTTAAATTATAATTAAGAATTATAACTTTATGATATAACAATAAAAATAAAGATGTCTGACAATTCTACTACCATACTTATATTTATTCAACGTGAAGAAATATCACACATTAGCATTGACATATTCACACAAAGATTTTGTATAAAAGGATTGTTATATTAAAGTTTCTAATATTTGATGATTGTTTGGATAATATGGATAACAGTTAAAAAAATTTAATTTTAAAAAAATTATAAACATAATTTGTAGGTAAAAAGAGAACCTCTTATCAATCGAGAAGAGTTGTACTTTTAAAAAGTCGAAGGTATCGATGGTGGTAGCAGTAGGAGGTGAAGGCGACAATGGGATCCATCCTGGTGGATCAACGGATGGTAGAGCAGGCCCAAGTAAGACTAGTGTAGGTGATGGGGATTCAGGGCCCCTCGAGATTCGTCTAAACGATCCTCAAGACAAAGTACCCCTTGACAAATACATAGTTGAGGGTCCCATACGGCTAGGTGCAGCATCCTACGCTCAGGTTACCTCCAGCGGGGGGAGAGTACCAACTCTTTTAGGAGCCCACCTAACCTAGATCAGGGCAGACATCATGATACCATAAGAGGTTTTTTCCTCCTACATTTCCAAAGCATCCTTTTCTCTAATCAATAAATTTGTGGGAGGACGGCCAGACATGGAGACCATAAGGTCATGGGCCTTTTCCAAATGGAAAAATTCAAGGAATATGAAGATTGTAGCCCTTTCCCGGGGGTTATTTATCATTAAAATCTACAACCATGATGATGCAAGCCAAATTCTAACAGGAGGACCCTAGTTCCTGGGTAGAAGAAGACTATTCCTCAGGCAATGGGCATCATATTTTAACCCCAATACCTAAAATATCAACTATGCACCAGTTTGGATCTGTATCCCAGACTTACCCTTTCACCTATGGCAAGAGGACATCCTAAAAGCCATTGCTAGGGTAGTTGGAGAGTTGGTGGTTGTCGACTCAACAACCAAAGCAGGATCCAAAATGGTTCATACCTATATCTATGTGAATACCAATCTAGAGAGGGAACTCCTTTCCTTTGTAAACCTAGTTTTGGGATCCTTTAGGTGGAACCAGCCCCTTGAATACGAGAATAAACCAGCCTTTTATGCCTAATGCAACATGCAAGGCCACCTTAAAAACTAGTGCCCTCTTTCCAACCAACCTAAGGTGGGTGAAGATGACAACTCCTCTGATCCAAAGGTTTCACTCAAACGCCAAAACTGGTTCCCTCCTTGAAAAACCAATATCCACAAGAAATTTATTGTCCCCAGGAAGGATGGTCCCGCATTGCATGTAAACCAGGAGGTTGCCCAAGGAAGGATTGAATCATCAACAAAAAAAGGCAAAAGCATTGTCGAACCCCCTCCATCCATGGGTATGGATCAGGTATGTCATCCAGTTATTCCCACTATGTTTTCTTCTAAGGGTTTTATGGATCCCCCTGTGGCCAAAACTCCCTCCTCCCTTATTTCCTCCCAGGTTGATTTTGTCGAGTCAGATCCCCCAATATCCTTGTCCAAGTTTGGGTCTTCCATCCACCTATAGGACTCTGACCTAACATCCACTCATACTGATAGTGAGGATGAAGGCAACCCAATACCATCCCAGGCTCGCTCTAAAAGCTTCAGTCCAAAGAAAACCCAAAGCAGAACATCCCACATTGATTTTGGAAGTGAGAGAAAAATAGGAAGGCCATCCTTGGCAGAGCAGAGAAGAAAATAAGTAGTGGATGATATAGCCAATGGATCCCAATCCACCCTACTAGTCGTCCACATCAATTTGATAAGATAATAACCAAAGAATCGCAAACCTCCCCTACAGCAAGGAAAGGGAGGCAAAAAACCCCCTAAAAGTTTGAAATGAAGGTCCTAACTTGGAATGTGAGAGAGCTCAATGCTGCCCCCAAGAGACAGATAGTTGCTGACCTCAAAAAATAACATTGCCCCACTATCTTCAT
This sequence comes from Wollemia nobilis, assembly GCA_028583015.1. Lineage (NCBI taxonomy): Eukaryota > Viridiplantae > Streptophyta > Pinopsida > Araucariales > Araucariaceae > Wollemia > Wollemia nobilis. The sequence continues at coordinate 68,127 of JAQPPZ010014706.1, forward strand.
CCTTCAAGAAACCAATATGGATGAAATTTCCTCTCCTATAGCTACCAAAGCTATATGGCACAAAAGTGAATTTGTGTTTGTTCCTGCCCAAGGAACATCTGAAGGACTGCTATGCATGTGGGATCCAACCAAAGTTGAAGGAAGGCTGATATTGTCCTCTAATAGGATCATCAATATGCTATTCCATTACAAAATCAGCAACAAGACGTGGATTTTGTCTAATATAAATGCCCCTAACAACCCCCTAGAGAGATACACGTGGAATTTGATCAGCTGCATGAGGAGCTCTTTTGAAATAATCCCTTGGATCCTGGTAGGAGATTTCAACTATCCCTTGTTCTTGTCTGATAAGAGAGGGGGCAACATGGTGGACACTAGGAGCATGGAGGAATTTAGTAAATTCATAGATATGAATGAATCGATGGATGTTCAGATAAAAGAAGCCAAGTACATATGGAGCAATAGAAGAACTGGCACCAATCTCATCCAAGTGAAGCTAGATAGAGTCCTCCTCTCTCACGAAGCCATCCCTATCTTTGGGGATGCCACCCTTCGTTCTCTTCCCAAAATTAGCTTGGATCATAGCCCCCTACTATTTGAAAATGCCAAAGCCCCATCCTTCAAGAACCCCTTCCACTTTGATTCAATGTGATTCCACCATCCAGATTTCAAAAAACTAGGTGTCCTAGTGGTGGCAATAGCCTTTCCAGGGATCCCCATCAAGACGACTATACCAAAAACTCATATTCGTCAAAGGTCATCTTAGAACTTGGAACAAAGAGATTTTTGGGAATATTTTTGAAAAAAATGGGTGATCAAAGAGAAGCTAGAAGCTGTAGAATAGCAAATCCAAGAAGCCAACCATGACAACAATACCAGTAGGAGGAGAGGCAACTCCTAGTTGAGTACCACAACATCCTGGTCAAAGAATAAACTTACTAGCGGTAAACATCACGAACCCTATAGCTCAAGGATGGTGACTCGAATACCAAGTTATTTCATGCATCCACACTGAGAAATATAAGCTCCAAAAAAATCATAGACCTCACTTGCTCCAATGGAAGGATCACCAATGATATTTTGGAGATTAGGGATAAAGCTATCAAATTTTTCTAGTCCCTCTTGGGAACCTCCACCCTAGAGTCCCCCCAAGCTATGGAGGCTCTCCTGGCCAACATCCTTCACTCTATTTTTTATTCCACAAATGAAATGCTCACCAGCCCTCTCTCAGTGGATGAAATCAAAGGGGCCCTCTTCTCTATGCAGCCAAACAAGGCCCTTGGCCCAGATGTATTTCCCCCTGTTTCTATCAAGCCTTTTGAGACCTGATCAAGACTGAGGTATGCACAATAGTCAGGGATCTCCAGTTGTCCAAATTCATTCCCTATGGGATCAATTCAACCATCATTGCTCTGGTCCTTAAAGTCTTGGCCTGCAAGTCTCTGTCTAACTTTCGACCCATTAGCCTCTGTAATGTCCTCTATAAGATCTTGACCAAAGCTCTAGCCAACAGGCTCAAATCAATCCTCCCCCTCATCATTGACCCATTCCAAGGAATTTTAGTTAAAGGAAGGATCATTACTGATGGAGTCATAACCATTCATGAGGCCCTCCACTCTGCCACCCTAGCCAAGAAATCAACTCTCCTCAAGATGGACATGAACAAGACCTTTGATAGGGTCCAATGGGAGTTCCTTACCGACATCCTCCTCAATTTTGTCTTCCACTCAAGCTGGGTTGGACTCATCAATAAGTGTATACCCTCCCCATGGTTCTCCATCCTTGTCAATAGATACCCTATTGGGTTCTTTCCCAGCTCGAGATGCCTAAGGCAAGGAGGCCCCCTATCCCCCATCTTGGTCATCATCCTAACTGAATCTTTGGGTAGGTCCATCAAAAGTGCAACAAGGAGAGGTCTCATCTCGGGGATCAAAACTGCTACTAGGCTCCCTCCAGTCACTCACCAGTAGTTTTTATATGATACCATCCTAGCCACCATCGCCTTAGTCCCCCAAGCCAAAGCCATTAAGCATATCTTGCACCTCTACAAGGAAGTGGCAAGACAGAAGATCAATTTCCTCAAAAGCAAAATTTATTTCCTCTGCACTCCCCTCTCCCATCAGGTTAAGATCACCAATATCCTAGGTTGTTCTTCTAAAAATCTTCCCATGACCTACCTTGGGCTACCTCTTTTCACTGGCAACCCCACTGCCCCCTTGTGGAACATCATCATCGATAGAATCTAAAAAAAGTTAACCTCCTAGAAAGGCCATATCCTCTCCTAGGCAGTGAAAGCCACCCTCACGTCAACCTGCCTCCAAAGTATCTTGATGTACTTTCTATCTATCTTCAGGATCCCAGTCTCAGTGAGCTCTAATATTGAGCAAATCCAAAAGAGATTCCTGTGGTCGGGGAGCGAAGACAAAAATAGAATTCCTCTGGTGGCTTGGTATCGGGTATGCTAAAATAAGAATAATGAAGGCATTGGGCTTAGGAAAGTAGCTCACATGAATCTTGCTATCCTGGACAAACATTCTTGGAAGATCTACTCAAACAGCAACTTAGAATGGATTGAGATTGTCAAGAAGAAATACTTGCAGAACCACATGTTCTTAGATGACCAAGGACCCCGGAATGGTTCGGCATTTTGGAAGTCCATTATTCAGACCAGAAACCTCATTCAGAAAGGTAGTGGATGGATCCTAGGCAATGGGAACATTATTGATTTTTGGCAAGACCGATGGCTTCAAGAGAATCCTTTAAGAAAAATTAGAGAGTTGATGGCCTTGAAACCCTTTACCGATGACACCCTAGGGAGCAAAGTGGCCAATTTCATAGCCTGCCTTACGAGAAGGCCAAGGTGGAAAACCATTGAGGTGGAAAGTCTACCTTATCAAGCTACTACGCTATCCAGCCTTCTCCAGGTGGTCACCATCCTGTTGAAAGAAGCTAAAGATAAACCTATCTGGAGAGGAATCAATAGTGGATCCTTCCTAATCAAATCAGCCTATTCTCTTCAAAATTTGATCTTGATGTCAAGCATCCCTTTCAACCTTATTTGGAAGGCCAAGCTCATCCCCAAGATTAGCTTTTTTGTGTGGACGACTATCCAAAACAAGATCCTCACAATCGAGAACCTAACCAAAAGAGGATTCATGATCCCCAATCATTGCTATATATGCCTGTCTAGTTGGGAAAATACAAATCATATCTTATGCACTTATGGGTTTTCCTTTGAAGCCTTTGGGCACATCTTCAAGCCTTTGGGCACTTATGGGTTTTCCTTTGAAGCCTGTTTGTTGTGTTAGTTTCCAATATTGGCCCCTATATCTTCCCAATCAAGTTCCTTCACCTTATTCCCCCTACTCCGAGCATGGATTACATTGAACTAGCACTTTTGTAGCTTAGTCCCAATGCCAAAACCTTTATGGATTCCAAGGGCTTTACCTCATTTTTAGAAAAAATTGTCAGAGCTAAAGATCCCATCACTAATGATTTTATCCATTCCTAGAATAAGGGTGAAGTCACTATTCAAGGGCTCCACTTCATAGTTACTACCGACATGCTGGATGAAATATCTGGACTCCCTCTGACTGGTCGCCTCATTATACATGACAAGCATAATTTGGAGGAAGATACAGAGTAATGCCCTAATAAGGGGAAGAGCCTCGGCTAGGATAAATCTACATTGCATGTGTCTTCCCTCCCAGCCCCATGGAACCATGCCATCGTGCCCATAATGCAATACATTACCTGTGAAGACCTAACCAAACCCCTCTGCAGATTTCATTTGGCCTTCATTAACCACCTTTGGGATGGTAAACACATTTGCATTCCTAACTACCTCATGTATTCCCTCACCCTTACCTTGGAGAAATACCAAAATTTGAGCAAACGTCCCAGGCACCAAGGGCTCCTTGCAATCATTTACAAACATGCACTGGCCCATCGGCCTCCTATCCAGAATATCCAACCCATGTCTACCCAACTCCCTGATGATAATCCCCCTTCCCCCTTTTAGGAGTCCCCTAAGGGCCCTAGTCATGTTGGCGGGAGTCCCATACCTACCCCTAACCAAAATTCCAGGCACAATGAGCAAAGGAAATGAGGGACTACGTCCCAAACTTCCTAGGTAGGCAAATCCTCTGCCAGACTCAATAAACCCAAGTTGGCGGTGTCTTCTTCCTCTTTCTAGGTCATCTCAAAGTCTAAGAGTGATAGGTAGGATCCACGGTCCCAGATGTTGCTTCAATTGGTGGCATCGACAATCAACACGTCTATCAAATAGCTGGAGGAAGCCTCCAAGATTTTAGTCCAGTACGCTACCTCAAAGAAGAATGATGGTAAAAATTGACTGGGGTGGGACCCTGGCAGGATTTTTTTGCTGCATTTTCATTTGCATCCCTATTTTTGTGGGCAAGTCATATATTTGTAGGGTCTATAGATATTGGCCTAGATGGTTCAGTTGGGTTCATGTCTGTTGGGGTGTGCGGTCCTTGTTGTCTGTCGGGGTGTATGGTTGAAAGTTGCTTTAGAGATTCCTCTTTCGTGGTTAGGAGGATTTTTGTAACTGTGGGTAGACCCACTGCTATAATGTTGTTCCACCGCATGGCTGCACAAGCCATTTTGTAAGAAGGTTTTGGGGCCCTTTCAAAACCCATTTTGTAAATACAATCAATTTAAAAAAAAAAAAAGCCGAAGGTATCATCCATTATTTAATTGAAGGTCATTTTTAAAGAATGGCCTATCTGGTTCTTTATTATAACTCTCTCCTATTTCAAAATATCTTTTTAAGGTATGCAACTCTCCAAAAGAGTAAGTGAAAAAGGGCAGATCTTTCTTTTCCCAACTTTTTGCATCCTTATCTATCTATCTTATTTATCCTTATCTATATATCTTATCTCTTATTCTATTTACTCATATTTCAAAGGGTCCCATATGGCAAGGTTTTCTGCTTGTATATAAAAATACAAAATCCAACTTTGTTATTTAAAATTTAATTATAATTTTATAAAAATAAAAGCATTTATTTTAAAATAAGGTTTAATAAAATTAAAATTTGAAAACTTTTGTTTAATTTTTTTATGATAATTATTATATGTGTAAATATTAAAAATTTGATTTTTTATAGAGATAAATTAAGAATTTTAGATCCACAGAAATTATAACATTCAAATAATTTATGTAACATACCTTAGTTAATACTTTGGAAATATAATAATTTAAAACTTGTTCATTTCTTAATACAATTCAATATCAAATAAATTACTATTGATTTCTTTCTTATTGAGGATCAATGATCTTTAAATATGATTATTGTCAAGTCTATCATCCCTATTAAAATTGTTAGGATGTTTCAAAATTTCTAAATGTTCTCTAACTTCTATTTATGGGGTGATCTTCATTGGTTTAGGTCTTAATATTCTTCTTTGTAACATGATGCCTTCTTGTGCATCAATGCTCTACTAAGGTCTATTTGGTGGTTTTATTGAGCCTTAAATATTGTAACGGTCCTTAAAATTTATCTTGATTGACCTTTCACTTTCAAAAAGTATGCTTTATCAAACACTTCACATGATATTTGATAAACTCCACTCTTATCCTTGGGGTCTACCCTATCTTTATTGTTTTTAGATGCTTCTTAAACTTTTTATAAGGTAAGAACATCATGTTACCATTATGTCTCCTCAAAATCCTAATTATCTTGTTAGAAACATCTTCCCAAGCATGGGATGTAGGTATGAGGGAGACAATCCTCTCATTTCTTTCAATCCTTCATCTAAGAAGGTTATATCTTGACTTGGTAAAGGCCTTAGAAATTTGTCTATCTTTACAACCATTAAGTTTGAAATCCTTCCTAAAATATTTTAGCTCATAATTAGTAATGAACATAATCTTAACAACCAAAGTGACCATGACCCCTTGCTTGGTAACAAATGGAGATGCAAGCTTGTATGTATATATCTTTATGTGTGTGCCTTTCCCATAAATTCTTATATCAATAGATCCATCTATTTTGTTCATCAAAAGTATATCCAAAAATTATATATAGATGCTAACACCAAATGGATAGAAAAAATAAGTATAGGTCAATTAAGGACCATCTCACATCAACTCAAATATAAGACAATCAAATGGAAAAGACCTAATGGGAAATTAGAATAGAGGATATGTATCTTTTATACTTTAGGGGTAGTTGAAATTGAAAAATACTTCATCTTGGAATGTAAGTATACGATGATATGGTGATACACTAACAATGGAATTCATATTTGTATCCAATGATGAGATAAGAATAAAGAATCCAGAAGCACTTTTTAATTTAAGATTAGTAGGAAAATATCAACACTAGAAAATATAGAATGATGGTCCATACCTGATATTTTTAGGTAATCTTGTTTCTTTCTTAAAAAAGCAAATAAGATAACATATGTGTTTGTTAATAAAATTGTGTTGTCCCATAAGTTTTTTGTCCTTACAAACACGATAATCCTTTTATTCTATCATATTATAAAATAAGATTTAATCCTCCCATTACACATCAATAGTGAACTTAATGCTATCACATCTAGCATGGAGGTAAGATTAAATCTCTTAGATTTTTTTGCTTCATGTGCTAACACATGTTAATGTCATCCAAATATTGTGTTGTTTCCATCATTTTAGAACCAAATTGTAGGAATGCAACACTCTCGATTCAAATTCCTCCATATATATATATATATGTGTGTGTGTGTGTGTGTGTGTGTGTGTGTGTGTGTGTGTGTGTGGTATTATAATGGATAGAATGGTGACCCATTGCCATATTGTTAGTCAACTCATAGAATACACCTTGGAAAAGAAAGAAGGTGGATCTTTTGTATAGTTCCACTAAGTCTGTCATTTGCCTATTTGTCATTCTCCTCACCACCTACATAACATCCATTACTTGAATCTTTATAAATAAATATTTTTCATTAAAACTTAGTAACATATCTTTTTTTTTTAATTGAAAAGTAGAACTGAATATTAAAGATCAACAGAAGAAAATTACATCATATATAATATGTCCAAGATTCAGAGAAGACACCTAAAACAACTAACTCCTCTCGAAGAGAGAAACATACTGTACATCATATGAGATTTGCAGTTTCATTATATTTCTGTACAAATATACAATAACATCTCTGAGCAAGCAAATAGTAATAGTTGTACATATCTGCGTTCTTTTCCTCAGTGCAACTATCAACAAGATCATAATTCTGAATGACATTAAATAGGCGAGCTAGCTTGACCTTGGAAACCTGCAAACTTCTCCCCACCTGAAACAAAACAGAAAGTTGATTGAGTCTCCTAAGAGACCCAATAAGGTGCCTTGGCCTGTTCTGAAAACAATCTTCATTCCTAGCTTTCCATATTATCCATAAAATTTCAGAAGAAAGTAACAACCAAAACATATTGAAATATGGTTTCATATGAGGAATGTAACCAAGAAGAATTTGTTGCTTAATATGATCCAAATTAACATTCCACCCCTGCAGATTATGAAAGAAAGATAACCACAATTCCTTAGCATAAAGGCACTCAAAAAAGATATGATTCAATGTCTCAGGAGTCCTGCAAATGGAGCAATATATAGCAGCCTTAGGATCAGAGGATAAAGGAAGCCTGTGGAGCAGCAGACGCCACCTAAAACACGCTTTTTTTGGTTCAAGAAAACTGGACCAGATATGTTGCATCCTCTTCTGACCCTGCGCTGGAGAAAGAGAAAGCGGCCACTTAGTATTAATATGATAAAAAATGTCATTAGTATCCGTAAGAAGCCTGTAGATGGATTTAGATTTAATATCACACATTTTGGAGCCATCAAACCAATACAACTTATCCATATAACATTGTTCAGAAACCACAAATTTTGGATTCTTCAAATTATTGAAGGAGGCAGACAAAACAGTATAAGTTCTCCTGTGAGAGCTGGGCAGACCAAACTCCCCACTAAGTTGTTCCCAAGATTTGAGCACACCATTATTCATAATATCATTAAAAGTATTTACACCATTCACAGACCAAGCCTTAGCAGAGCAACCCCTCAATCTGGCAAGCTTAGTATTATTGAAAGACAAATTCCACCAGCAAGACTGATTTAACAGATGCACATCATTATTAGTTTTATTACCAGAATTGATACAGATCTTATTTCTAACGATAGTCCAGGCCTTCCAAATGCTTTGGAAAATAGCAGAACCAGCAGGTCTAGCATCAAAGGAGCCAACCAAAATATCCAAAAAAGATAGATTTTTCTAGAACTGGGCCCTTTTAGGGACAACATTGCATATGTTATATCTAGTAAGCACCTTCCATGGTTCATTGCCAGAAATGCATTTAGCAATCCATTTAGAAGCCAAGGCAACACCTTGCAGCCTTAGATTGGTAAGACCCAACCCACCCATAGCCTTATTAACAACACACCAACTCCACTTAACTGAGTGAATCTTTTTTCCAACAAAGTTACCAGCCTAGAGGAACTGCTTAATATACTTCTGGATCAAATTAATTTGATACAAGCTGAAAAGCCAAGCTGATGAAAAATAGACAGTGAATGTAGAAAGAATTTTTTGACAAACCTGTAATCTGCCAGCCAAGGACAAGTTCCTTTTCTTCCATTTATCAAGTTTAGCAATAATTCTTTCCTTCACCCAAAGCCACATATTTTTAAGATCTGGCTCAACAACAAAAGGAATCCCAAGATACCTGACTTGGGAAGAAGGACCATGCCACTGCATTTCAAATCTGCTAAGCCAACTCGGAGGATCATAATCCCATCCCAAAATCATAGATTTAGAAGCAGAAACCTTAGCACCCGAGGCATTACAAAACAGGTTAAGCTTAGAGAACAGAGAAACAAAATTGTCCTCATCTAATTTCACAAATAAAGAAGTATCATCAACAAAGTGCATATTTATAAGCTCCATATTATTGGGTAGAATAATACCCTTTATATTAGGACTAAAAGTATTATCCCTGAGCAGATAGTATAACAGGTCATTAGCAATTACAAACAATGAAGGAGCCAAGGGACACCCCTGCCGTATTGATCTTTGTAAAAAAATAGGTTCAAAAACAGCTCCATTAATCTCTATACAAGCATTAGCATCAGCCAGAAGAGTGTTAACCATATTACAAAATTCAGGAGGAAAGCCAAAGGCCAACAAAGCACTGATAATGTAATTCCATTCCACACGGTCATAAGCTTTTTCAAAATCAAGAAGGATCATACCAATATTTTGACCTGAAGCCTTGGCCCAATGCATAGATTCCCATCCTGTGATAAGATTTTCTAAGATATATCTTCCTTTAACAAACCCAGTTTGGGTAGGATTGATGAACTTAGGGAGTAAATTAACCAGTCTTAAAGCCAAAACCTTAGCCATAATTTTATAGGAGACATTCAATAAAGTTATAGGCCTCCAGTTCTTAATTAGAGTTTTATCACCCCTTTTGGGAAGGAGTCTAATAACTCCAGAATTAATTTCACAACCCAAGGAGCCTCTACCAATAGCCTCAGCATAGACTTGTCGGAGGTCCTCACAAATCCATTCCAGATTCTTTTTGTAAAATTCAATGGGTATACCATCTGGACCAGGAGCCCTATCACTGTTAATGGCCATAATAGCCTTAGCAATCTCCTCCTTAGAAATTGGTTGACTCAACATGTCAGCTTCAGACTGAGAAATATTTTTAGGTATTAGCTTACAACAAAATTCTCTTTCTTTCATTCTGTCATTATTATCTTCAGAAGTGAATAAGTTTTTATAAAATTGATAGAACAGATCCATAATTTTATCATCATCAAAAACCAAATTCTGCCCATCTGATATACTAACAATATTTTCCTTAACAACTTTCTCTCTAAGGATATTAAAGAAAAACTTGGAGCCTTTGTCACCATAATTAAGCCAATGTAGCCTAGCACGTACCCTCTGTCCCTGAATCTTCTTATTTTCTAATTGACTGAGCTCATTTTTAACCTCTACAAGTTCTGTCAATATTTCCATGTTATTAGGCTGCCCCTGGATACTATGTTCAAGTAACCACATTCGTTGTCTCAAATATTTCTCATAACATCGGAGCTCATAAGCTCTCTTTTTACCAATGGACTGGAAAAGAGTTTTCCATCCCTTAACATTATACTGCCATCTAACTATAGCACTTTCCTTACTGAGTTTAAATCTATTAATTTCCTTAAGAGTGAAAACAACCTCCAAGCAATCTGGAAGATCCAGAAGAGAGACATTCAAGTTAAATTTCCATTGAGAGTTCTTGTTCTCATGCCTATCTTCATGAAATCTCAAATGTGCCACAATAGAACAGTGATCAGAGCAGACAGAGGGATGCACTGAAATCTTACTGCCATTATTTACATGATCAAAATTAAAGAAAGGATGAGAACCATAAAATCTATCAAGCCTACTATAAATCCTGTTATCACCCTGTTGCATATTACACCAAGTAAACCACAATTCATTTTGGTTGCTACTATGATCTTGCAAAGGGTCAAAAATATTAAAGTGAGTTTTAAAACTATTCCACCATATTTTCTCATCACCCTTCCAATCAAATTTGTTACCACCTGCTTTATCATGTTGGTTTTCAATCATATTAAAATCCCCTCCGAACAACCAAGGGATATTGGGTAAATGTAATAACCAGTTCCATAGAAAACACCTATCTCTGTAATCATTTGCAGCATATATTGAGCAGACACCAAATTGCACACCATTGTGCTCTAAAACAACCCAGACCGCAGTATCACATGGAGAGTGACCAGACTCAATAACATGAGCAGCCCATAAGGGAGAAAGCAAAATAATAGTTCCTCCCCTCCCTTCAACATGATTGGTATAAAAACACTTAGCATTACGCCAAATAACATTCAGAGCAGACTGTAACTGAAAACCAGCTGCCTTAACCTCTTGCAACAAAATACAATCAAAATAACCCAAATTTTTGATGTGATTCTTGACAAAATATTTTATGTTCGGGGACTCAAGACCCCTGACATTCTAGCTCATGCATTTAAATACCATGTCCAGAATTAGGGTGAGAAGAACCAGCCCTGGCTAGTTCTTTAGCACTTTTTAAAGATTTACCTTTACTATCCTTGACATTAACTCTTTTCCTCTTTTTTTTGGTAACTTTAGACCAGACCTTATCATCCAATTCTAATCTGCCATTAGACAAATTCTCATCTAATGAATCAGAATATTCACTACTAGGAATTGTTTCGGAGTCCGAAACCTCAGCATTAGAACCTTCTTCACAGTTACCACTACCCTGATTATTTTTCTGCCTTTCCAAAGCTCTACTACGAATAGAAGCCAACGCCAATTGTTGGGCATTATGTTTAGTGCAGGCATCAGTGGGGATACTTATAATGTCATTATTGATCATATTAATACTAGACTGAATGCTTCCATTTTCCCCAGCCACAGGGGCAGGAGAGGGCTGCAACCCATTTGGTTCAGCCAAGCATGTTAGGTGGCCACTGCTACCCACACCCACTTCAATAACCATACTTTCACCCGGAGCTATTTGCTCATTTACCTTGTTAGCATTAACCACAAAGTTATTAGTTTGCTCAGGAACCATCGAAACTTTGCTCCCAGAGCCATCAAAATTTTTATTATGCCCTGTATTAGATCCAGAATTAATATTATTACTCAGGGGGACAGAAACCCCAGAAAAAACCTTCTTTTTGTTAGCTAAAACAAGACAATTCCTCCTCACATGTCCCTCTTTTCTGCATATAAAACATGCATTTACCCCACCCAACAGTTCCAATTTACAGGATAATGAAAACTCCCCATAGTCTATCTCAATCTCTTCGGGAAAATCCACACCAGGGTACAGGGAAATCAAAACCCTAGCATGCATGTGAGACAGGACACTGCTAGTCTCTTCCACCCGCAAGACATGGCCAAACAGATTCAATACCTGAGGCAAAAAAGACCATAAGACCAGAGGGACATCCCTCACGACAACCCATCTCGGGTATGAAATAGAAAAAACTTCCTCAGTTAAAATTTTTGGTGACCAAGCAACAACCCGAAACACCGTCTTCCCAACATTCTAGAACTGTTTTGCAACCACTCGCCTTTGCATGTCGACGGATTTAAACATGACCAGATAAAGCCCTTTTTGCACCATACGACACATGGAGACAGAAACACCTAACCGTTTACCCCACACGTTGTTAACCCAGTCATCAAAGTAACGACGTGATGGCAATATTTCATTATTCAAAGCCACAAAGAAGACAGAGACAGATTTCAACCTCAATTGTTCAGAACACAAGACATTAATCATGGCAGCACTAGGAACCAACTTAACCTTTCCAGAATAGGCCAAAGTATCCTTACCACTCATGGTGAACACGACATCAACGGGGATATTTCGTTGAACCCTGCACTCCACAACATCCTTGAAACTTTTAGTCCTTCCACCTTCATTCGTCATTGGGTTTTGACCGCCATTGGGTTTTGGGGATATCTTTTTTATTAAGCTATATATTTTTTATAAAATTAATAAAAGACATGAATCTTTGATGAAGGAGGTGGAACCACCTATTGGTTATTTAAGTTTTTATAAGAAAAAAAACAAGATTATAAGTTGACGAGTCCTTTGTATTAACTCTAGGCCTTATTGGTAGACTCTCCTTGTGTACTTTTATAAGGTTATAAATATTTGGAGTCCCATATTTTATCTCTAATATAATCATCATCTATTTGTATAGATTTGAGTCCTTGATAACCTTAGAGACCTTGCTTATAACTTTAATAATAGGATTTTTTAAGAGCCTTCTATAACTTTCACTATTCATTAAATGATCCATCGTTTTGGATACACAATCTCTCATGTTTTTTTAAGTAACATTTTTTAAAGGGTTTTCCTTTCCCTTAGTACAATAGATCACATCAACTAGTTACATCGAGCTATATAACCCTTTCGGTGTTGATGGAATTTGAACCTTGACATTGGTTGCATCACCTATGTCTCAATCATTGAGCCAAGGCCTCATTGGCCTCTCATGTTAATTATTAGTCTTGCATATCTTTTGTCAATAAGTAGATTTCCATTTAAATCCCTAGAAACCTTCAACTCATTTTTTGAGATATTATTATTTTTTTTTAGGTTCAAACCTCAATGAATCAAGGAAAATGAAAACATAATATTTTAAATTGATTATATAAGATTAAAATAGACCTTACCCATATTACATTAAGAAGCATTTTAACAAACTATTTAATAAGGCCTTGGTTCAATGGTTGAGACATATGGATGATGCAACCCACACCAAGGTTCAAATCTTAGCGATACTTAAAAGATTGTATAGCTTGATGTAACTAATAACACCCAATGTGGTCTCGTATGGACACCCTAGTGATGTGTCATGGATTTTTATCCAAACTACCCAAGTTCAAATCATAAAAGGAAGACCCATATTACTCCCCCAATAAGTGCGGTCCTTTAAAAAAATAAAAATAATATCCAATATATTGTAGGATCAAAAACCTTATATAAAAAATAATAATTTTAAAGTGGTTAAAAGAAACCACGGGTCTTACTAAGGCCAAAGTTTTCCATCTTTGCATAAATCTAATTATTATTTTAATTCTAGATCATTGTTTTTTTATTATTAGATATACTTTCATTCATGTGAATCTTTATGTAACACTTCAATAATATAACTTTAAATTTTTATCAAAAAAAAAAATTAAATTCAAACAAAAAATTATATAATATAATATAATATGTTTTTTTAATACATAGGGGAATTGGTTACCACCATTATTTTTAGTAAGCGTTAAGTAGGATTCAAACCATAGGGACTGCTTCAATAAATCTATTGGTCTTATTTTTGTTGATCCGACGTGAGTGAGACGGGGACCACCGGTCACTAGGGACTGCATACTACTATCTTTGCAAAAGGTTGGCTTCCCTTAGGGTTTAAACCTAAATTTCTTCTTATAAGTATAATATAATATATTATTAACAATAATTAGTCTCATATGTGGCCGAGATTTCGGGAGATCTTCCTTGCGACAGGATGTCGTATTATGCGACATGGAGAGTGGCGATCTAATTGTGTCTTTTAACTCCATCTACTTGAAAGTGATTTGGAAGCTCATGACAACCGTTTAATAATTTATAATTGCACTTTGAAAATCTTTCCACCATATACACGTTTGTTTCTTCGCTAAAAATGCTATTACCATATTCACTTTAATAATTTATAATTGCACTTTGAAAACAGTCTATCTAACACTGTGATTTGATAAGCGAGACGGGCATTACCATCTCAAATGTTTTTTTAATCTGACATAATTTTCAATCATCACATCTATCAATTTGGCTTTTAATTTTATGACATGTAAGGACATTTGATGAACCATCGGTCTCTTAAACCTAAACTTTTGGTTAATACTTAAAAATAAGTAAATTAAAAATATATATATTCAATTAATTGCGCCTGACGTAGACCACCGACCTTTAAACTGTGGTGACGTAGCTAAAAGCTGATTAATAAGTAGGTTCCTTTCAATTAATTTACCTTGGTAATTAATGTCAACCTCTTTCATCTAATCTGCTCAGTTTTTTTTTTCATAATTTAAGAATCAATAATTATCTATCATTTTTTATTATTAGTATTGGGTTTAAATTTTAGAGTTGTAATTGTAATCCCTATTCTACCTTGTTGTTAATGATTTGATGTGAGGGAGACCACTGATGGCTCAAGATTTGTACTGTTTTGGACTAGTTCGTGGAATCAGGTCAGACTATTATCTTTGTCCCAACAAGGCTTGCCTCTAAGGTTTGAACCTGTGTTTTTATTGGTAAATGCCCAAAAGTCTTGGGTAAAGAGAAACCTCCAAAGTCACGCTTAGGTGGTCTACAGTGTCATCTCATCCAGGTATACCACCACTATCTAGAAGAAAGCTACAATTTTTTTTTATTTTGTTTGATTTCATGTTTGTATAAGAATTTAAACTCAAAACTTCTCAAATAAAAAAAATTGTTTACAATCATCAACACACCATTAATTTTAAACTCATTTAATTATAATTTAATCCATTAATACTTTAATTAAGAGTTTATTTTAGTACGAGTGCTAAATTAAGTCTAAAATGTTTTAGGCTTATACGACCCTAAAGATATCTTTCGCTACCCGCATGCACATTTTGTCCACAGAACATCATATATTGACTTTGACTTTGTCCTTGGTTGTCCGTTGTATGAGAGACCAAAAGCGAAAAGCCTAACAACCAAACAAATCCAAGTAGAGGAAAAACGAATTCCTTGCCCCACAATGTGAGGCGGGCGGGCTCCACAGCATAGGTTTTGCTGTGGCCTATTAGAAGAAGGAGAGGTATTAGAGGAAAGGAACGTCTCTTAATATTTAATATTTATTATTCATGCGAGTAGGTTTAACGATGGAGGTTTTAAAAGGGAAGGTTTGAATTTTGTAGAGTTAAGGTTGTGTTTATGTAATTAGAGTGTAGTTGGATAATATATATTTTTAATGTAAAGATTGTATACCATGTTTTTTTAATATATATATATATATATATATATATATATATATATATATATATATATATATATTTTTTAAGGATGGTCTCACCTAAATTATAAACTAGTAAATATTAAAAAAAATATATATATTTTACTTTTACTAATTTTTTAAATTGTTTTTTAAGCGTTGATGACATCCTAAAACTTTGCTGGCGATTTTTTTTGCATGGAAGTTTCTTGTCTAGCAATTACCCAATTTGATCGGTTCATATGGAGACAATTTTTTATACCAATGACAACTTAGATAAGTGGGGGTGGGAAAGAGCAGGAAGTTTAAAAAAATATTTTAAGGAGAGTGTGCAATCAATTAATACATGAGAAATTTGACTAACAATAATGTTTCCATTTAATTAATATAAAATTACGAGATGAATGAAACTATAGGCAAAAGGCTATGCCTCAATTACCCGTATTTTGCAATTTGGGAGGGTAGTGTCATTGATGGAGAGCAAAAGGCTTATCAATTTCCCATAAAATTCATGAATAACAAGAAAACTATTCACAAAGTG
>JAQPPZ010014708.1:0-91916 GCA_028583015.1 Wollemia nobilis
AAAAATTGTCGGGTCAAAAAACTTTAGTGCTCTCCCTGGCTAAGATGTTCTCACCCTATCCTTTGTCCATGTAGGTTCCTTTTTTTTTGTCACTTTGATTCCTTGGATGTTGGCTGCCTAGATTCCTTAGATGTTGGCTACTTAGGTTTCTTAAATATTGGTTGCTTAAACTCTTAGATGCTAGTCGCTTAGTTTTCCTAGATGCTTGTTGCTTAGATTTCGTTCTCCCCTTGAAAATTAAATTATTTTCTCTGCTATATTTTTAGACTATTTTCTTCTTTGATTGCATAGATGTTTCTAATTTTTGGTTGCTTGGATTTTTCTATTTGTTGATCGCTTGAATTCTTCTATTCGCTAGTCGCTTGGATTCTACTATCCACTAAACTCTCAAATTCTCAAGATGATGTATGACTTATATACTAATTCTAATGAAGCTTTTGTTGAAATGCTTGTGCTATTTTGTCTGCTATAAATTGCCTAAATTGCTTGCGCATTTTCTTTATTTTTGCTTGATTTGGTATCTTAATACTGCACCTTGTTTCTTGAATGATTGCTTGTTTGCCATGCTCCTCTTGAAAGTATATGTTATTTTATTCCAAAATTATAAAAAGCTTCAATACTTTTCTATCTTCTTTTTACTTAGTATATTTATCAGAGTTTTTTATATTTTCTTTCTTTGTACTCTCTCTCAAATTCTAGTTTGAGTGCACTATGTGATTCTCCTCTTTTCTAAAGAATCCAAATTATTATCAGGGTGACTTTGAATGTTCCCTCATGTCCAAATTTCTTCAAATTTGGCTCTTAGTATTTTTAGTTGAGTTCTTTATCTTCACTGAATTGTGGCTAGGCTCTAGCATCCAAATTAGGGTGATTTTTATATGTCCCCTCAATATCTACTCCTTCAAACCTTTTAAAAATAGAGTAGTCTTCACTACTTTTAAAGTGGATAAAATTTGAAATATGACTATAAAAAATGGATAGAGTTAAGCAATAGCTCTGATACCACTATTGGATTTTAAGCCAAATTATCTCAAGTCCCAGTATAATTAAGTAATAATATCTTAGGTCTTAATATAATTAATCAAGAGTAGAATTAAATATAAGAGCAATCAAAGTATATACTGGCCAATATAAATTATAATAACATTCACTATAACATCAAATATGAATGTAAATAGCCAAAATCATTCATGTATAAACATGAAAATACTCAAAATAATATTGCTCAAAATTTGCATACAAGCTTCAATATTATAAATGCTTGCTATGGTGATCATTTACAAACCATTTCCCCAATACATTGTATGGAGCTTTGTCTCCATAATATAGACATAGAAAGGTGACTCTTCAATACTTGACTATTGCACTCCTCACATATCCAAGAGTTGCAACCTTTTCTATTCTTTACATAAGACAAGACTCTCATGTCCTTTGGCTTCTCATCTTGCCACTTGTATACAAGACTCTTCACTCTCTACTTACATGCACACTTAATTTTGGAGTATATTACATTATTTGGTACATGCTAATATACCCCTATGGTACCTTCATGTACACCTTGTATATATTAGACTAGGGTTGAGTCTTAGCGTGAGTAATATTTAATGTAATGTAATAATATGTAGAAAATGCACACATGTTATGTAAGTGTGTATGTGTAGGAAATGCACAAGTATCATGTAAGTGTGCAATTGTAATGTAAGTATATGTGTACAAGTATCTTTAGATTAAAGTGTGTTAAGTGAAGATTCATGTTCGCATGTGCATACAAGATAGAGTCATGTGTATACAAATGTCAAATAGAGAAGCCAAAAGTCATGAGACTTGAAATAAGGAAAGGAACAGTCAAAGTATCCAAAGATTCATTCTACTATGGCTATATATTACTCCATGGAGGAGCATCATATGTATCATTCACATCATACAATTATCAATTGTAAAGAGTCAAGTTCTATATTTGTAAGAGAAAGAGGAGTAATAAAAATTGCATACATTTGAGCAACTAATATTGTAAGTCATGTTACATGCTTTGTACATATTTTATTTAGGCTATTACATTCATGTTGATGCTTATTAATGAATGTTATTGTAGACACTAAAATCATGTCAATCCGATTAGGCGACCAAAAGCATTGGCTAATTGACACCATATGGCCCCCTTGGGCAACCCTCAGAGGTTTCATAGTGGTCCTAACCACTCTTGGAAGGCTCTACCCCACTTTTGGGAGGTTTTGGGCCACATAGGCATGACCGTCCCACCCTGGGATGGTCACAGTTCATGGTCATCCCACCCAGGGATGGTGGCATAGCGGCCATCCCTGGGTGGGACGACCACAAGCTTTGACTCCCAAAAAGTCAAAATTTGGACAAATGGCACCCAGAAACTACCATTTATCCCACCTATTCAAGCATGCAGACCTAAGGGCGCAGAATCCTTATGACATGCTACAGAATGGAGGCCAAAAAGGGAGATTCTCTTCCCCTTCCAATGCATGCCAAGTTTTGGACAAGTGGCACCTCTTGCCATGCATGCCCATTTTGCCATAGGCCCCCTTTGGCTATAAAGTGGATCCATTTTCCACCCAAATCATAGAGAGGAGTTTTGAGACATAGCAACGAAGTGCTGCCAAGATTTCCCCTCACCCTTTTGTGCCTTTTCCCTCGAAATCTCTACCTAGCGAAGGAGGTTCGCGAGTGATTCAAGAGGCACAATTTGTTTACAAAACCAAACCAATTGAGTGAATTTCACCACCAAATTTTATGACAACACTATTGAGAGGGTTTTTGACCAATCCATAGAGGAATTGGTGGCAAATAAGGAGCAGAACTGGTGGTCGTCCCACCCTAGGATGGTCCCCATTCTGTGATAGTCACCACCATCCCTGCAAGGTATGGTGATATATTTATGCATTATTTTTCTACTATTTTTAAATAGGCATATTCTAGGATAGATTAGGAATATGTTATCCAAATTTCATGCAATTTGGAGTTATATTGAGTGAGATATTGCAATTTTAAGGTTTTGTAGGCTTCTAGGGACCATCTGAAGATGCACATGAAACTGTGACTGATTTTGCTAATCCACTGATATGGGTCCTCTTAAAATATCATTTTATATATACTATCCAAGTTTGGTTTGATTTGGAGATGTTTTGGTCCAGAAATTGCTTGTTTTGGGTTTTGTAGGCTTTGTAGGTACACTACAAATGCGACACGATTCGATGCAATTTCTATTCTATTTTTAATTATATCTTCCAAAATCATATATTATACATATCTCTAAAATTTCAGATCATTTGGAGTTGTTTTAGATAGTCGCATTGCATATTTACACTTTCTAGCTTTTCATTGCATGTATTGCTTTTGCATGTTTCACAATCTGCACTTGCTATTTAACAAATCTGGTTTCCTTGTGTGTAGGTGTAGGTTTTACAGTGCATGAGGAAGGAGTATAAGATCATAACATAGAATAACAAAGTAGTGGCATCATAGGTTCACCCACCTCAATTGTGGGTACGAGGAAGAACATTGGAAGTGCACACGAGCTATTGAAAGGATTTGATCCTTGGGCACCCATTTTGTAAACAAGTGTATCAATCTAGAGCCCTCAAGGGGACATTTATGTAACCATGATCTGATCTATCAAATAAATAAATAGAAACACCTTTTCTTGCACTTATTTGTCTTCCATGGTTGCTTGAATATGTCCTTTTGTAATGCTTAATCAATACTAGATATAGATGCATATTGTTTAGCATTATTAGGTGCACCATTTTTCCCATACTTCAGTGGTGATCATGGTGGGACCCTATCCCTATTGATTTGGTTAAATATTTAACCTTATTTTTGCCTTTATTCTATTGTAGGAACTGGTCGTTCTAGCCTGAAACGACCTCTAGACTATTGATCGTCCCACCCAGGGATGACCACACAACCATCCCACCCTAGGATGGCCATCAAACTAGCAACCATCCCACCCTAGGATGGCCACAAAATAGGAGCTTTTCTACTCAAAATTCTAGAAATAACAAGCTTATAGGCCATCAAGGTAAGTGCCTAAACCTTCAATTTTCATTTCTACTATTCAAAATTACTGAAATTTGGTTTTTCTTGCTTCCCTTGATTTCTTGAAAGGTAGAAAGATAGATTTCACTTTTCTATAATTGCAAAAACAACAAAAAAAGAAGAAAAACTGAAAAGGAACTAAGTAGAAATGCACTTCTATGGTTTGATTGCTTGTAGCCTACCTAATGGGTAGGTTATCATTTAGGACATGCATTTTGTAGGTTTGCTTTTTATCTAACATTTTTGAAAGTAAAATATCATTTTCTTGCATTTAGTGAAAGTTCATTGAGTGCTATATTGTTTTACTTTCTTTAAGCATAAAAGGAACCACACACACTTGCACGTATCACAATAACATTGGTAAGGTTGGATTTCATCACCAACCTCCAATTCAGATCGGTGACATTGGATTTCACCTCCTTCCATCGGCTTGCCCCTCAACACCTTAGATAGAATAGGGCACTCTCTTAAGATGGAATAGGTCACTAGTGTTCAAACTCCCTCCCACTATTGGAAACGCTTGTCGTTTTAGAGTGGAAGAGCTAGGTGAACCCTCCACTCATTATGGGTTTTAAGCGGTGTACCCTAGACTCTTTTGAGAACCTCATGTTTGGCACTAGTGTTCCTAGTCACCACTTTGGTTGAGTTCCCTCATTCTAAGTCCAAAACATGAACAAGAAAGCAAGAGCAACAACAAATCTAAACACACAAAATAGCTTAGGGATTCACATCTAAAACTTAAAGGAGATAATCACATTGTTTGCTTGTGTGCTTCTTTGATCATTTGATTGTGTGTTTCTAAGATTTAAAAGAGATAATCATATACATCTAATCCTTAAAAGAGATAATCATATTGTCTACTTTGTGTGTTTCCTTATTATTTGGGTAATCAACATAAGATCCTATCATCTAGGACCAAACCCTAATTTTTAAAAAAAATTAAAAGCTACTTTTTGATTCTACATCCAATGGATCAAGAATCATGCAAATCGGAGCTATAACAAAAAATTATGTTGGTTTTATGATTACTCTATTTTTGAAGCCAAAAATAGGGAAAAACTACACTAAAATAGTCATAAAATGGTCTAGACAACTCCAAAAATTGCCAAATTTATTTTGTTGTCTTAGTTAGCTCCTTCTACACCTCTCACAAAAATTTTGAGTCCTAACTCTTCATGCTTCAAAATTTCCCAAAAATTCCTAAAATTGGGCATTTCCCCATGAGCCCCAGTTGGCCAAATATTTCAAAAATACAAATTTTTGACCCAGAAGTCAAATTTTGGAGCCCTAGCCCATTGTGATCAGCTCATCACACTGATCATTTTGATATATAACACTTACAACATTTTTTTGAAAAGTCAAAATTTTCTAAAAATGGTCGATGGACCCCCTTTTATGGATTTGGTCCAAATGCGGTTGAAAACAAGACCTCCAATTCAGAGAGAGATTCAAGCTCCATAACCAGTGAATATCTCCAAATAAGTCTAGAGGACATGCCCATCCCTGAATGGCATCCCAAGTTTTATCATAACAACAATACCATCCTCAGGGGGCAAACCTTCGTGATACCCCTACTAGGGAAGCACCCATAGGTCCTCTAGGAAACCTTCCTGACTTGGATACCCTGATGGAATTCTATATAGTGAATAATCCACCCATTGAGGGGTCTAGTAGGTCAATATCATGGATTCACATCCCAACTTGCTCTATACATCAATCGAAATATGAACATGAGACTACACCATGGCCTAGCTTGGATGAGCAAACCACCCCATCTGATCGAGCAAGTCACCCCCATACTCCTCACAGAGAGCACTCAATGTACACACATCATGCTTCTATACAACCTAAATATATAGAGCTTACATCCAAAACTAAATATGAAGCTTTCCTCATAGATGAGGAAGAAGACCCAAGTCATCCTCCTACTCCTCATGAAGAGTACTTGGTGCAACCACATGATGGCTCTACATCATCGGACTATACAGAGCTAATTCATAAACTAGAGTCTCAGGTCAATGCAACCTTTAGGGAGCATGGAAAACAAGCAATAGATCCTACTAGGGGGAAAGACATGATAAACCCATCCATATTTCAAATACAAGGGCACACAAACCCCATACAACTGAGCAACAAAATCATACTCATCAGACACTTAGGCCAAATCTTAATAGACAACAATATACAGATCAACTCCAGTTGGATCAACAACAAAGAAATCAATAATGGGTGGACTCACAATGAGCACACCTACAAAGGTTGTATCAACAAAAGATACAAGAACAACAAAAGATACAACAAGAGCAATTGCAATATGCATTACATGAAGTGGTGCTTACACCTAGCACCTATAAGATGCAACGATGTGCAAGGTATCCAAAACAATCTTAAATGTTTCCCCCTAGACCTCCTAGGCCTAATCGGGACTTGCCTCCTAGGCCTAACATAGATCACCTTCCATAGGCGCTTACCCCTCCTTATAGGCCAGTTCAAGAAACACCCTATGGGGCCTACAATGAGCTTGAACCTAGAGAAGAATACCATGAAGCACCTTATAGAGGCATGGTGGATGACATTCAACCACTACGCAATAGGCTTGGTATCCCTCGCCCTCCCCATAGGGCCAGAACAAATATGAGGAGCTCGAGTCCTCTGAAGCATTTAAAGCATTGCTAGAATGCATGGAGTCAATTGAAAACAAGACCTCTAGGTCTGGGTCTCAGAAGCCCACTTTGTACCAGTTACGTAGTCAACCGCTCCATCCTTCCATACCTACCCCTTCCTATCCAGAATAGTTTAAAATGCCCCACTTGGCTAACTTTAAAGGGGAGGAAGATGCGTAGGAGCATGTCACCAAATTCCTGAACCAATGCTTTGGCATCCAGGATAATGATGCTTTACTCTTGAGGATATTCTTGACTACCCTCTCAGCCTAACCATAGAGTGGTACAACCAACTCCCAAAGCATAGCATCTACAATCTTGACCAATTCATAGATGTGTTCCTAGAATGCTTTGCCTTCAACACTAAGCGAAAGGTGACACTGGCTGACCTCGTAGGGTTGAAGCAATATGATGATGAGTCAATCACCGACTATGGCAATAGGTGGTGAATGCTTCTTGCTAAGCTACCATACATACTACCCATGTCTGAGTTGACTAGCATGTTTTCTAAGAGTTATCTAAAGCCTATCTCCTTGTTGTTGCAACTCCAACAATATCCAACTCTTGAAGATGCTCTAGCGCAAGCTAGAATAATCAAAGACATCAAAATTCAAGAGGGAGAAATTGTGAAGCCATGCAAGGAGTGGACTAAGAATACCAAAAACAACCTAGTACAACCAAAGCTAACATCAATCAATCAAGTTGCTATTAGTATTCTAGGGCCTGCGCAACCCGCACTACCTTAGAAGCCCAACTATCAAGCCACACCTAGAAACTATGACAACAACAATCAAACAAACCAAAGACAAGACCAACCGCATCGACCACCATGACAATATACTCATTTTTAGAGCCCTTAGCATCGATATTCAATCGATTGTATGAGGCACAAGCAATCATGCTTCCCAAGATCCATCCATTGAAACCTAATAAGCGTAGATCAAAGGTACACAAGAAAAATCTATACTATGTTTACCATCAACAAAGAGGCCATGACATCCAGACATGTTATCCCTTTAGAGATGTAGTTCAAGATATGATCGAGAGGCAAGAGCTTCCAATGGGCAATCCTCTTGCTCCAAACAACCAACCAATAGGAGACTTCCAAGACCTTTGGCCCACACATGAAGCAAAAACAACACCTACCAACCACGTTGAGCAACCCAATCAAGTGCATAACAACCCACCTCCCCAAGAGTTTATGGGAATGATCAGTATTGTAGCAAAGACCCAAGAATATCAAAATTGAGCTACACAACCGATGATTTCATCCAATGTTTCACCTTCACCCATCTTATCTCATTAGAAAATCATACACTATATACAAAAAAATGCACGCTGGGGGTCCCAAAGGTAGCATACCTTCCCCACCATCCACATCACAACCAATGAAGCATAGTGAGAACTCTAAAGGTATCACACCTTTCTCACTTTCATTGAAGTAGCACACACACTAGGGGTGCCTAAGGTATCATGCCTTCCCCTCACAAAACATTCAAAATCCAAAAACATTCAAAATAATCAAAATTCCAAAAACATTAAAACACTCAAAATTTCAAAAACAATTTAAAACACCAAAAATCCAAACAAATCAAAAAACATCAAAATTTCAAAAACAATCTAAAACATTAAAAACACAAAAACATTTGCATTTACATTTTGCATATGCATTCATTTAATTGCATTGCATTAGGCATTTTCATCCATTGCATTTGCATTAGGATAGGTTGTGTTTACAATCTTACAAATGACACCACATTTGTATGCCAATCATGCATCCACAAAATCATCATCATCCATTCACCCTTGTGAGTAATTGTGTTTCTCAACACAACCCCTTCCTATTGCTATAAGGAATATACTAGGGTTTTTCTAGACATTCAACCATACCTAGTGATCTTCTCAGATTTTGTAGAAAGCTATCTTCACTTTCAGAAGATGAGGTCTAGTTCTGATAGCACCTAGCATATCTCAAAATCCTATCACTAATCAAACACTAATAATCCTAGTTTGAACAAGGGAAATATGAACACTACAAAGTGGTCCTGGTCACCTTAAGCGAAAGGTTTTTACTTGCTCACCTTGTGATGCACATGGTCTAGGATGTTGATCATTGAAAAAAGGACAAGCTCCCCCTACCCAAATAAATCCCTTGCTTTCATCAAAATAAGCAAAATCCCAAAGCAAAAATCAAAGCAAAATAAATAGTGATTTTCATCACTAAACAAATCCCTTGCTCAAAGAAAACAAAATACAAAATAAACAATGATTTTCATCACTAAGCATGAGCAAGTATCCCACATCAATGTGAAGAAAAGAAGGGGGTGAAGAGCTTGAATCCCTGGAATGGTCAGTATTCCAAAACCATCGAGTGATCCCCAATACAACAATGGGTTGAATGAATCCTACCTAGCATTGGGGTAGTTCTAAGCAATTTACAAAGTGAGCTAGCTTTAGGTGGCTTGTATCACCTAGTGGTCTAATCCAACTAAGTCCAAACTTAGGATCATGATGAACATAGGGTGATCCTCATTACAACAATGGGCTGAATGAATCTCACCTAGCAATGAGGTAGTCTTATGTCTCATCTAATATATTCATTTGCACACATAGGGATAATGAATATCTTGGTCTTCATAACAAAAGATTTTATCTTTCAAGAGTCCTGTATAGTCATTATACAACTTTTGATTAATCAACTAGGGTGTTTGAGTCTCATGGAAAACCTCAAAAATTCCCTAATAGCAACAAATCATTACATCAATCATACACATTTACACATCTCACAATCATCTCATTTCACATATGGATGCTTAAATGATTAATTCTTATGATAAGAGTTATCATTTTCATTCATGATTTTCATACATTCTGTGGTGTCATCTATTAGTTTGTCAAAACACATATTAATTGCATTCCTTATGTTTTAAGTGATTAAAGCATACAGGTTCATTTACATTAGATCATCATCATGTAAATAATGCATTACATACATTGCATTCACCATATCATATCAACATAAATTAAGTGCATAAACAATTGAAACAAATTAAACATGCATTTAACATTCACCATTGCATCCATATATGCATACATAGTAGAGCATCTACACATCTAGATCACAACATCTAATCATACATTTATCATCTAGCTAGTGCATGTCATCAATACATCACATACATATAGCATATTCACATCATCAATAGGCATTACATCCATTAATGCATCCATAAATCATAACACATAATGCATCTAATGGTCCAAAATCACACAATTGCAAATCACACAAACATTTTTAAACATCAACTAGGGCATTATTGGTATCATACCTCCCCTAATCAGCAATCAAATAGTTAAGCAATCAACTTCAAAAATCCCCAAAGGTATCCATAAACCCTTTGGTCACCCAAAAAGCCCCAAAGGTATCCATAAACCCTTTGGTCACCCAAAAATCCCCAAAGGTATCCATAAACCCTTTGGTCAACCCAAAAAGCCCCAAAGGTATCCATAAACCCTTTGGTCAACCCAAAAATGCCCCAAAGGTATCCATAAACCCTTTGGTCAACCCAAAAAGCCCCAAAGGTATCCATAAACCCTTTGGTCACCCAAAAACCCCAAAGGTATCCTATAAACCCTTTGGTCACACCAAAAAGCCCCAAAGGGTATCTATAAGATCTATTTGTCATCACCCAAAAGCCCCAAAGGTATCCATAAACCCTTTGGTCACCCAAAATACCCCAACGACATCCACTAAGCCCATTGGTCATAATAACAACATGTATAATCCAAATCAACAATTGATAACTTAATCAAGTTAATCATGTTCATCTTACGAATCATTATCGAAGACAATCATGCACCCTCCTTGCTTGGGGAAAATAAGCAAAATATCAAAAGCAAATTCAAGCAAACTAGTAAGCTTATCTCCTAATTGCCATCAAGGCTAAAGTGTAGACTTGAGCTCATCTTCCAATTGCCATCAAGGCTAAAGTGTAGACTTGAGCTTATCTTCCAATTGCCATCAAGGCTAAAGTGTAGACTTGAGCTCATCTTCCAATTGCCATCAAGGCTAAAGTGTAGACTTGAGCTCATCTTCCAATTGCCATCAAGGCTAAAGTGTAGACTTGAGCTCATCTTCCAATTGCCACCAAGGCTAGGATTAGACTTAAGCTTGTTTGCCAATATCCCAAAGATTACCAAAATCAAGTTCCTTAACTTGTCGGAGGCAATGATTATGAGATGCATACCCTTTCCATGATTGGGGCATCTAGCATTGATGAGGTATTCATTTCATTTCTTCTATGAAATATCATCAAAAATAAAAAATTAAAAAACAATTAAACAATCAAAAATTCAAAAACAACACAAAAATCAAAGAAAAGGGTCCAAAACCCACCAAAAACAAGTCAAATCTGATGAAATTCACTATAGATCAAGATGAACCCAAATTACTCATGGATGAATTGAAAATTTACTACTTCAATCCCTAAGAAGGCCATTATGGCTGGACCACCCCATGAGAATGAGGTTTTCAACTCCTTTCTTCCATGAAACATCAACAAAATCATCAAAATCCTCTCAAAAATGCTCCATTTTACAATGGGTAAAATTGAAGGAAACCCTAACCAAGTCATATGGGTCAAGTGACTCATCACTTTTATCATTGGTCATTCCCTCATCGACTCATCGCTTGAGGGGGTAGTCATACTTAACAAATTCATAATCAAAATCAATAATCAAACACTCAATCATGCAAATTGTGTTCATTCAATGAATCATTGACAAAGACAATCATGCCCCTACTTGGGGAAGCAAACAAGCAAAAATTTCAATTAAACAAATGCTTGGCATTATAGAAGCATGAAGGATCAGACCTTTGCCTCTTCATGACTGAATAATGTCCAAGATCAAGTAAACCTTAAAGGAAAGGTTGTACTTGAAGCAAGTTCCTTAGCTCGTCAGAAGCAAGGATTCAAGAACGCATGCTCTTTCCATGATTGGGGCATCTAAAGTTGGTTAGGTTATTGAATAACCTTAATCATTTAATATTTTAGTCATCTATTTTTTCTCAGTGTTGTGTTGCACACAACGCATCTCAAAAAGGGGCATCTGTAGACACTAAAATCATGTCAATCCGATTAGGCGACCAAAAGCATTGGCTAATTGACATCATATGGCCCCCTTGGGCAACCCTCAAAGGTTACATAGTGGTCCTAACCACTCTTGGAAGGCTCTACCCCACTTTTGGGAGGTTTTGGGCCACATAGGCATGACCGTCCCACCCTAGGATGGTCATAGTTCATGGTCGTCCCACCCAGGGATGGTGGCAAGCGGTCATCCCTGGGTGGGATGGCCATAAGCTTTGACTCCCAAAAAGTCAAAATTTGGACAAATGGCACCCAAAAACTACCATTTATCCTACCTATTCAAGCATGCAGACCTGAGGGCACAGAATCCTTATGACATGCTGTAGAATGGAGGCCAAAAAGGGAGATTCTCTTCCCCTTCCAATGCATGCTAAGTTTTGGACAAGTGGCACCTCTTGCCATGCATGCCCATTTGTCCAAAGGCCCCCTTTGGCTATAAAGTGGATTCATTTTCCACCCAAAATATAGAGAGGAGTTTTGAGACATAGCAACGAAGTGCTGCCAAGATTTCCCCTCACCCTTTTGTGCCTTTTTCCCTCGAAATCTCTACCTAGCGAAGGAGGTTCTCGAGTGATTCAAGAGGTGCAATTTGTTTGCAAAACCAAATCAATTGAGTGAATTTCACCACCAAATTTGATGACAACACTATTGAGAAGGTTTTTGACCAATTCACAAAGGAATTGGTGGTAAATAAGGAGCAGAACTGGTGGTCGTCCCACCCCAGGATGGTCCCCATTCTATGATAGTCACCACCATCCCTGCAAGGTATGGTGATATATATGTGCATTATTTTTCTACTATTTTTAAATAGGCATATTCTAGGATATATTAGGAACATGCTGTCCAAATTTCATGCAATTTGGAGTTATATTGAATGAGATATTGCAATTTTAAGGTTTTGCAGGCTTTTGGGGACCATCTGAAGATGCACATGAAAATGTGATTAATTTTGCTAATATATTCACATGGGTCCTCTTAAAATATCATTTTATGTATACTTTCCAAGTTTGGTTTGATTTGGAGGTGTTTTGGTCCAAAAATTGCTTGTTTTGGGTTTTGTAGGCTTAGTAGGTACACTGCGAATGCGACATGGATTCGGATGCAATTTCTGTTCTATTTTTAATTATATCTTCCCAAAATCATATATTATGCATGTATCTAAAATTTGAGATCATTTGGAGTTGTTTTAGATAGGTCGCATTGCATATTTACACTTTCTAGCTTATAGTTGCATGTATTGCTTTTGCATGTTTCACAATCTACGCACTTGCTATTTAACAAATCTGGTTTCCTTGTGTGTAGGTGCAGGTTTTACAATGCATGAGGAAGGAATACAAGATCATAACAACGAAGAATGAAGCGACATGACATCATAGGTTCGCCCACCTCAATTGTGGGTACGAGGAAGAACATTGGAAGTGCACACGAGCTATTGAAAGGATTTGATCCTTGGGCACCCATTTTGTAAACAAGTGTATCAATATAGAGCCCTCAAGGGGACATTTATGTAACCATGTTTTGATTTATCAAATGAAATAAAGAGAAACACCATTTTCTTGCACTTATTTGGCTTCCATGGTTGCTTGAATATGTCCTTTTGTAATGCTTAATTAATACCAGATATAGATGCATCTTGTTTAGCATTCTTAGGTGCACCATTTTTCCCATACTTTAGTTATTTGATATATTATAAGCCTTGATTTACATATTAATTTTCTCATATTATTCTACTTACATCATTATATTGATATTACTATATTGTGGCTATATTCTATTTGATCCTGTGGAATTTATCCTATGATTTTTATCTTAACATTAAGGCTCCAAAAGCCATCGGTGGTATCAAAGCTACTACGAGTAGTTTCTTGAATAAGTTGAATTTATTTAGCTATATAAAAAATTCATTTTTATATAGTTTGATAAAATTGATTTAGGGTTTTTCTACTTTAAATGGAGTTATACCTAGGCTCTACTATAAGATCAAAGTAAGTAGAAAGGTCAGAGTCTTTCCACGAGTGAAGAAACAACCAATGAATACAAGGACTCATATTTATATTGGAGATGAATCAAATTTTGAGATAAGTTGATCATTCAGGGAAATAGCCAACCCTTGACATCAGAAGGCATCAGGGACATCAATGTCACCTTGACATTATTTCTTGAGTTCTTAGGTGTGACCTAAGATATTTACAATAGATATTGATTGTTATAAATGTGAGAAGCTTCGTATAATAGATAGAGAAGAATTTGATCTTCTAAGTGTAAGAAAAAAGCAGAAGTTAATTGAAAGTTGCAAAATTTTAGGTCTTGAAGAGAGACCTTGATATAAAGAAGTTTTAGGTCATTAAATATTGACCTTGACATAGAGGCTTGACAAAGACAAGCATATTAAAATAAATAGATAATAGCATATTGAGAAGCATTCAAAGCTTCCTAAAAGATAGATAGTAGTGGATTGATAAGCATTCAAATATTTCTAAGGGATAGATAGAAGAGAATTGAGAAGCATTCAAAGCTTTCTAATATAAAGAGAGTAAAACAAAAAAAAGGTCTTGAAGAAGGATAAAGAAGCATCTAAATTACTTTATATTTCTTCAAGCATTAGATTAAGAAGATTGATATATCATAATTGAAGAAGGATAAAGAAGCACCTAGCTTACTTTATAATGCTTCAAGTATTGAATTAGAATTTATCAAGTGTTGCAAGATATTCAGATATTGACATTGGTTCATGAGGTCAATATTGAAGAATAGAGACCCTTCAAACAAACATGTATGTATAGAGGAACATTGGAAATCATAGATACCCTAATATTGAAAGTTTAAAGGCCCTAATATTGGAAAGAATGGAGGCTCTTATACAAATAATAGAAGCATATAAAGAAAATAGACTATTATAGAGGATTTTATAAGAAGCTCTTTACAAATTAGAAAAGAAGCCTTTTTATAAAGTAGCAAAGAATATTGAATAGATAAATAATAGAATATGTTGAATAATAAGAGAAGATGCCAAAGTAAAGGATTATATAAAAGTTAAAGGTTTACGTATAAGAAGTAGAGCCAAGGCTTCCATATTCAAAGCAGTGCAAAGTTGAGGTTTTCATATTCAAAATAATTTAAAGCTAAGGCTTACATATTCAAAAGCAGCATAGAGCCAAGGCTTTCATACTCAAAGCAATGCACAAGGTTGAGACTTATGCAAAACAAAAAATAGAGAAAGGAAAACAGTAATAGACTAGACATCTATATATAAAAGGTCATCCAAGCTATAAGCACATAAGCACATAAAAATACAATGCTCACATGAGCATGTAAGAATTATTAGAATGTGGATGGTAATGTTAATGATGTTCTCACTATGGTTTGACATAGACAAAGGAAAATAAGATAGTAGAAAAACATAGGATATAGCCAAGCATATCTCAAGGCTAAGTGTAAAGTTAATACAAGCATATTACAAGATTGAGCACAGAGTTAAGCGAAACACAAAGCTAAGTCGAGTATACCACAAGTTGAGCGAAGAGCGAGGGTTATGCATAGTGGCTATTTATAGCCAATTGGCTAAAATTAGGATTTTTGAAATTTGGAATTGGCTAATATTTGGGACCCTTGACCAAGGCCCATTAGCCAAATATTTCTGGGTGCAATTTTTTTGGGGGGTTGATTTGCCCCAATTTTATAATAATTTGACCATTTTAAGTTTAAATTTCCAACATTACCCCTAATAATAGTTAACCTTCTACATGCGTATGGACATTATTCACCTGGATTTTGAAACTGATTCACCATTTTTTTATAAATACATTTTGGGGTTGACCCCTTACGCATAATCCTGGTGAAGAGCTAAATCGAGGATATACCTAACCTAGCTAAATACAGAGTATAGTTGAGCACATCGCCATGTAAAATACCAAGCAACATAGAGTTGAATACAGAGCATAGGCAATCACATCACCACACAAAACACCAAGCAACACAAGGTTGAAGTAGAACAACAAACACAACACTGAGATGGAATACCAATCGTTCAAACAACAATCCATTGGGAGTCCAAGTGTTAAGATTTGTAGAGAAGAAATGACTAACGATGATTGCAAAAGGGAGAAGGTAATATCTAGCATTGATTGTGAAAGGAAAAATAATGTTGGAAGTAACGTTTACTGCCAGGAGGAGTAATGTATCGCTTGCGAGCATTTGAAGCCAAACATTGGATATAGTAACACTCAATCAAAATTTGAACATCCAAATATGAATTTTTTTGAAGCCATGTAGCACTCAGGCACACTTGTTAAATTAGTTCACATGGGTCCCTTCTGCAACACTTGAAGCATTGCAACTAAGCAGGGAGAATAAGTGTGAGTGGAATCAGAAGGTAAATTTAAAATTAGTTTTTCAAAGTTTAATTTTTGGAGCGATAAGTTGTTTTTAGGTTTTATAAAGGTTTAATTTTAGGAGAAATAAGTTATAAGGTTTGTTTGATTTATTAAGGAGTAATAAGGTAGAACATTATTAAAATATTTTATTAAGGTTGAATTAGTTATTAAGTTAATGGAGGGATAAGTAGAATGCAAGTTTAAGATTAGAGATATAAGTTTTTTTAATATTTTCTTGATTTGTTAGATATATTTTAAATTGGTTTGACTTATTAGTTTTTTGAAATAGAATATTATTGAATTCTTACAATTTAATTATTTGGGAGTTAAAAGGATTGCAACTTCAAACTTAAGAAAAACTAAATTTGTAAAAACCATTTTCTAGTTTCTAAAAATTTGAGAGATATAAGGTTTTCTACATCATAGTTTTAAATTTAGAAACCTTTACATTATTTAAACCTAGGGATTTATAAGGTTGTTTACTTCAAAAGGATCATGACAAAGAAATACAAGCAAAAATAAAATCAAATAGTCAAAAACCAGAAATATATGAGTTGTTAAAGACAAATGAAGAAGAAAACTTATGTTTTCAAGAAGAACAAATATGTAGTTAGGATGTCTCGTTAGAAGAAAATAAGAAAATATTACAAGATTTTAAATTTTGTACTCAGTATATGATAAATAAAATTGAAGATCAAAAAGATACTTAAGTAAAGACAAAGAGAGTATCGCAACTAGTTATAAAAGAAGCCAAAAATGAAAAAAATTCAACACTTAGCAATTAATTAAGCTCAAATCTTGATGAAGTAGTTGAAAAATCTAAAGATATTTCATATTACCTAATGATATAGGTAATATAATGTATATGTAATTACTCTGTAATGAAGTTCTCAAAGATAAGAATAGAAGACAAGAGGAAATGATCAAAGATTTGAAAAATAAGCTTAGTGATATTACCAATGAAGCAAATAATTTAAAAATTATGACAAAAAATATATTAAAGCCCATGATGAAAGATGTTTGCTATGATACAAATGACTTAATACCTATGACAGAAAATGCATATTGTGATACTAGTGATCTTCAACAAAATATAAAAGAAAATTGTGATGCAAGCTATGATACTTCTAACTTGGAATTCATAATGAAGACAGAAGAACTTGATCCAAGAATAGATGTTGCATGTGAATCAAACATAGTTCATGAAGAAAAAGAGTGTGAAGATAGTATGTGTAGCAAAGAACATTGTAACGTAGAATTCAAACATCAAAAAAACAAATGTTAAAATTATGGCAGACATGCACACAAGATAGGAAGATGTTGGCTTCTTCATTGTTGCAAAATTTGTGGAGGTACCAATCATTCTAAAAAACATTGTTGGTACAAATAAAATCATATTTTTGAATGGATATACATAATGACAAGAAAAGATATTAATGGATTTCCTTATAAATATTTCTCTTCAACAATATATTTAGAAGGAAAATAGTAGCAGTGCCAATTTCAGAATACAAAGTCGAGCAAGAAGAAGAACTTGATGGAGATAAATACAAAGACCACATGCACTTGAAGAAGAAGAAGACTATGATTGAAGACTAAAGTCTTTAATAAACAAATAATATAATATAGGGGTGTTTTTGAGTAAATTATATTATTTGGTACATGCTAATATACCCCATGGTGCCTTCATGGTACACCTTGTAAATATTAGACTAGGGTTGAATATTAGAGTGAGTAATATTTATGTAATGTAGTAATATGCAAGAAATGCACAAGTGTTATGTAAGTGTGTATGTGCAGGAAATGCACAAGTATCTTTATATTAGAGTGTGCTAAGTGAAGAGTCATGTCTATATGTGCATACAATATAGAGTTATGTGCATGCAAGTGTCAAGTAGAGAAACCAAGAGTCATGAGACTTGGCATAAAGAAAAAACAATCAAGTATCCAAAGAGTCATTCTACTATGGCTATATAGTACTCCATGGAGGAGCATCATATGTATCATTCACATCATACAATTATAAAGGGTAAAGAGTTAAGTGCTATATTTTTAGGAGAAATAGGAGTAATAAACATTGCATACATGTTAACAATTAATATTGTAAGTCATTTTACATACTTTGTACAGGTTATTACATTCATATTTTTTCTTATTAATGAATGTTATTTGATAGATGATAAGCCTTGATTTACATATTAATTTGCTTATATTATTCTAATTACATAATTATCTTAATCTTACTATATTGTGGCTATATAATATTTGATCCTATGGAATTTATCTTGTGAATTTCATATTAACATTAAGGCTTCAAATCCAAACCCCATAAGGGGGGCGGAGGTCCAAGGTTCAAATCTTGGGCCTCGTCGGACTGAACGCTTGTCCCTTTCCTGGTGCTTTCAGCGGTGTAAAAGGTTTAAAATTATTGTGGCATGGTGGTTATAGGGGCGGACTACGCGAAGATCTATGTGGCGGATTTTGGGGCAGACAGCACAGAATACTATGGCGGCCATCAAAGCTGGACAGCCTGCCCGAATTCATGGCGGCTATCGATTCCACCATGTAAATTCAAAAAAAAAAAACATTAAGGCTTCAAAAACCATCACTTAACTCTATGACAATGTCACACTTCTATATGACACTTACTCTTCTACATGCACTTCTAATACATGATATTTGTGCACATCATCACATTACATATTTGCACACTTACATACATGACACGTGTGCAATTTCTATCACTACACACTTGTTAGATTTTGATGATATATGATATGAGAGATAATAATCACAAGATATAATATATAGGAAAATAAGGAGATAAACTTTTGCAATAACTCATGAATATGCCATTAATGGAACTCACAAAAATAGTACAATAGATGGAACTACTCTACTAGTGCATGCTATGAGCAATGCACACTCTCACTCAGATTACAATGTGAAGTCACAAATATATACTAGTATGTGACTCCTGCATGATAGACACTTGTTCACTAAGGATGCTTGTCCTTTTACATTATTGCACATTCTAACACTTGTGCATTTATTACTTCTTCCTCAAGTAACTATCTAACTTTACTCTAAAGTAAACTCCTACTCTAGTTATGTATCCAAGGGGGTACATTGACATGACCCAAATGATGTAATATACTCTAACACCCATCTGTATTACATTATTTGGGTATTGAGGACTTTATTCTTCAATATGGATCTTCGTCCTGATTCTGGACTTTGATTGTTTTCTTTGTTTGGTTTAGTCTTCGATTTATTCTTGGAGCTCATGTGTCTTTTCTTCTTGCTCCAATATGTTACCTTCCGCAATACTTGATCAAATGAATGATTAGTACATTTTAATCTTTATGGCTTCAAGATTACAAGTCTCTTGAGTTCTGTCACAGTCATCAAATTATTATATAAGAATTTTTCTTTCTTCTTTGTTCATAGAATCATGTTATTCTTTGATTTTCTATCTAGAAACTTTTGCTTCATCACTTCCATTCCTTGATTCTTGAATATGGAAGGTAAATTTGGATCACAATTGATCCATTTTTATTTTTCATTTCCTGTAATCTGTTTCTCAAAAAATCCATTCGCGTTGTCTTGAACAACAATATCTTGTGTGAACCCAAATAAATCTAAAGCATATGTACCTTTATTAATAAGTCTTATAGCCTCTATTTCAGACTTGGATTCTACCATCTCTCTACTTTCACTTAGTTTGGTTACTGAAATATGGTTTGTAATTAGCCCTTTCAAATTAAGAATATTTGAGACTTTAAGGCAATCAAACCATTATGGATTTCTTGTTATATGTTTACTTGTTTTTGTATCCATAATTGCTTTAGCTTTGAAGGTTTTAATTCTTTGAAGTTGACTTCTTTATGGCTCCCTAGTTTTGAGTATGTGAGCTAATTTGATAAAACCTTTCCAAGACTTAGGTTTTATAGAATTCTTATGTCTCCCTAGTGACTAGAGTAAGCTATAAACTTGATAAAGTGTTTAGCAACTCTTAGAACTCCTTTTGAGTTGATTTTATAAATTTTTGAGAATTATAATAATATAATAATCAACTCATATTTCACCTTATTCCTCCTATGAACTATGCACTTATCAATTGATGGAGTTCTCTATGGTTGGATTTATTTTATCTCTTTATTGTGTATATCAGACAAGTACAATAAATAAATTCCAACTCTTTAAGCAATCAATAGTTTTGCTTCTCTTAATATTCAAATCTCAATGTAATGATTTTCTAAATTTCAATAGTTCAATGTTTGATGTAAAACTCCTTATATCTCCCTAATGTTGAAATTTAGAAAACAAATTTATTTACAAATAAGTATTCAATTTCCAAATTTTCAAAACCTTATATCTCCTTGCAAATATATATATATATATATATATATGTTTTAAGATATTGCTTGAAGATAAAACTTGATCACTAATGTAGGTAAATCCCTATCTCTCCAATGCAATAATAATTAATTAAATTATCCACCTTATAACTCCTATTTCACTTTAATGAAACAAAGTAATTAACCTTGACCTTATTTATCCTTTAAATTTATAAGGTATATTTAATAAGAATAATATACCTCAACTATGTGTTGTTTGACTTTGTTGATGCCTCAACACTGGTTGAGCTCGATGAACAATGATGACCACGTGGGTCCTACTATGTGGCTAACTCTTTAGTGTGCACGTAGGATTGACTACCAATGTGTAACAACTAACTCCTAACAATGTGTGTAATGGTTAGCTTATGACTGCTTGTGTATAACGATTAGCTTATGACAGTAATCACTTTTTTATGAATGCATCCATAGCTAGTGACTATCTCCAAAAGTCAATGAGTACTACCAACCAACATATTCCTATACTGTGAATCTCTGTGAGCTTTGGTAATGATGATCATTGGTTGAATTCACTTCCATTGTTGTCCATGTGACTGTGCATTGTCTTAGTGATTGGGTAAATTGCACAATGTATGTTTTAACTTTTGATTTCCAAACCTTCGAAGCTTGTGATGCACATAATTTCGATGTTCCTTCTATACGAATATGATATCCCTTTTATAATATTTTTAACTTTATTTTTGGTGACTACCTTTATTTCTTCTTGATGCACAATCTTCGGTAGAGCTCCTCTGAAGTGTTTCCTCCTTCGTAAGCCAAATATGGCTCCTCTACACTAGTATACCTTCAATTGTTGTGCAATAAACTAAATCACCAACGACTATGTTGTGCTACAACATTCCTCTACCAAGTTAAACAAGACAAATGAATTTTGTCCATGCATCAATTTGAATCTTCCACCCACGTTTCCTTTAAATTGAGCTTCACCTTTGATTCCTTGACTAGTGCTTTGAATATATCTTGAACTCACATTAATTGCTCCCTTGCTTCATGCTCACTAAAAATGTTATTCCACACCTTACACAAATGGCTATAAGAATGCTTTCATTCTCTTATCACAAGTTCCAAGTGGTGTAGGTGTTATGTAGACTTATTGACTCCCCTTAGGTGGTGTTGGTGTTAATGAAGGTCTTTAAATATGGTGTGGCGCATGGAGAAATACTCCTTATGCTAGTGAGAGCTTAAGCTTCATTCTTGAGTGTTGAATAAATACTAGAGTGTTGAGCATTATTCTTTCTTGAGTGCATGTGTTAGGGTTTGTGTATTCACTTACACTTTGTGTCAAGTCGCACAATACTCCTTCTTTGCTTAAGACAAGTGGTAGAGATTTCTTTGCATGTGCTTCCTCCTTAAATGTATTGATTTACAAGACTCTTCAACATACTATTTGCCAACTATTGCAATCTTGGATTCAACATATTCTTGCCTCCTTTGTGATAGTATTTTGTGAGACGTCTCCTTCATTTTTATATCAAAGATGGATGATGATGAGTTCTCCCAAGGTTGTCTCCAACTATGAAGATTATATTAACATAATCATTTATCACCATCAACATATGATCTAAATATATGCTCCCACGATAATTGCTAGGACTAAGAGGGCATTTTTGTATAATATTAGGAGGACATGGAGTTTGTTGTTGTTGAACATGAAATGCAAAAAGTGAGATTTGCATCTGTGATAATAGTTGAACAAATGAATGGGGAGGGTTTCACTCTCCCAAACCTTTTGATCTTGGCCTTTCTCCCTTTTACCTTCTCAGTTGAAAAATAAATAAACTAATATAAAATATGCAAAAAAATGGAAGGATCTAATTTGTTTTATTAAGAAGAAAGTGTGTAAGAAGAAAGAAATGTAAAATATTGCCAAAGTTATAGCAAGGTTCAACTTTGGTGCGATTGGTTATTTTAGCTAATGACTGAATAATTGCAACTTGTAAGATATTCAAATAACCCACAATACAAATCAAAGAGAAGTAATAGTAGGGGAAAATAGGGTAGAGCTATTAATTTTACACATTCATAAGACAAGAGGTTAGGGATACAGTTGAATAAAAATACCACATACAACTCTATTAATTTTGTAGTTTGAATGTTCTATACAATATTACTTAAAAGTGTAGCTCTAGTATGCTTAAAGGTTGAAAGACCCTAATAATACATATGAAACTCTTATTTATACTTGAAAATAAGAAACCTAATCTAATCTTGGACTTGCAGTTTTACCTCTAAACTGTAGTTTGGAGTTGCATGCAATTTTTCCATCCTTATCTATTTTTCAAAAATAGACATGGAGTGAGGCATGCAAATGGAGGGTAGGGTACTTTGAGAGTGAGGTGCTCCAACAAGCGAGGTGCTTTGGAAACTAGGATGTTGAAAAGTAGGCATTGTCAAGCTATGTGTTCTTGAGGAAATCATGTATTGCTTAGGAGTGGGACGTGTTTGGAGCAAAGCGTATTTGAAGTCTTGACCTAGTTTCTTTATATATTTTTTCTCGTTTTGTGCAACCAAACTTGGTCTAGAAAAAATAGTGGTAGTCAAATACTATAGTTCTAGCAACTTGTAGGGATGTCAATCCTAATTGATGAGAGGTCCTAGATAGTGCCTTATCCATTGGGCCATAGAGTTTTATGTTAGGCTTCTTGCATCCTACTTTGTTGAATTTTTTGGAATATATTACATTATTTGGTACATGCTAATGTACCACCTTGGGTGCATCTTTAGATTAGGAGTGTGTCTTAGATTAGAGTGTGATTATTTACTTCATGCAATACAATATTATTAGAATGTGCAAAGTATTCAATAATTTAAATGTGCATAATAGTCCATGTGCACATGAGTCCATAGAATAGGAAGGTCAAGAGTCATAGGAAGATGGAAGGTCAAGAACCACGTCCCATTATATATTGGTATTTATGTGAGCATATGATATGATACAATATAGAGGAGAAGTAGAGAATAAGGTAGAGATACAATGTAGAGCATGTATGAAGTATGGAGAGTTTGAGATCTCCATTCTATATCAAAATACTATTTTCATGAGATTTTGTTAATGGTAGTTTTTTGAGTTATTGCAAAAGTATTTCATGAGTTTTATATGCTTTAAATATTGCCATTATCTTATATTTTATATAGCATGCTTATTCTAGATCTTGTGGTTGTTTCAATAAGTATTTAGTATCAAAAGCTAACAAAATCACCACTTGCAAGATTTTCCATTCTACGTCTGAGGGAATCAAGAAACTATTTAATGCATCAATGTTTTTTGTCAGATCCTCATATGTATCCCTATAAATTTCCTCTGCTTTTGCTACCATTTTTTATTTGTTCATGTAGTTCTTCAAGCCTACTCATATCTTCTTGCAACTTATATAATTGAACATCCCTTTCCTTTTGTTCTTCAATGACTTTTAGCAAGTTGCTTTATCATGAGAACATTAAGATTTGAAAACCCCTTTTAATCATTTGGTTGATATTTGAGGTTATCTTTACAACTCTCCAACATGCTTAGCCTACAAGGGATGTTCTTAAGTTGCATGATAAGGATGACTTTGTTTGAAAAATCTTGTTGCTTCACTTAATGAATAATATTTTTTTGGATCTATTGCATGACCTCATTGTCCCTTTCTTGGTTCCACTCGCATCCTTTTTTATTCAAAATTTGTGACCACTTCATCTATGATGTCCTCACACTTCTTAAGATAAGAGAAATATCCCTTAGCATGTTAAATCTCTTAATCAATGTTATCCCAAAGGATTCACACTCATTCAAGTATTGATGCTTGAGAATTCAACTCTATTATCTTCACTTCAATCTCTTTTCATGCTTGTTTGAGATATGTGATTTCTTCATTTTTCTATTTTTCTAGCTCTTGGGTAGTGGTTTTCAATTATTTTATCTACTTCTCCAAAAATTATTTGTTTTCTTCTTACCTTTATCTCATTTGATGTCATTCTTCTACATATTCTCGTATGATAATAATTAATTATTTTATATGTTCTTCCTTCACCTCAGACTATTCTCATAGGATCTGAATTTACTATTTTTATTCCTACCTCCTATGATTCTTCTTAGTTTCATGTTGCTTCTTAAGTTATTTTTTCTTGTTTGATAATTTTCACTTGCTCCTCCTAATACCATAATTGGGCCACTACTACTTTCTTAGAGCTATATTTCTTCTTTCTTTGTTAGAGCTATCTATAATGGGTCCCATAATTGGGCCACTACTTATTGCTTGTGTTTAGTGGTCATCAATAACTTGTGAGCTTCATTTTTCTCCTTGGCCTACCCTTTATAATTCCTAGCTTCCTAATCTGCCTATAAGAGTCTGACCTTCAATGTTAAACATATAGGATTCAAGATATTTGAAATGTCCATGGTTGAGATTAATTCAAGTCTATGACATTCAACTGGTGTTTCTAATCTAGGTTGATGTGATGGGGCATCAGGGTTTATGTCAACAGGTAGAGAGGTTGTGGCATGATGGACAAATGAGGGAGATAATGAGGCAGAGGTAAGAAAAAAAATGTTTAAATTATGTATAAACCTATTTCATGCTAACTCTAGTGGAAATTTACTATATTTTAGTTATACATATTACATTATTTGTAATGGAGTAGGAAGTTACTAATTTAGCTTTTTAGTTATCTTGTTATTCTAATAATAAGCAATGTAATTCATGATGTATATCATTGAAGCTTGAAACAAATACAAATATTTGCTCATGTTTCACTTCTAACTTGTGTTATTAAAACAGTTCAATTATGAGCCATTAATAGAGTTGATCAATTGATTTTTACCAAGAAAGTAATTTTGGTTGATAAATCATCATAAATCCACTATTAGAATTTTTGCTTGATTTCCAGATACTTGGAACAAATAAGTATGATTTCTCTGGTTGATTACACTAGAGACCTTAAAATGAAGGTACTTGATTTATCTGGATGATTACACCAAAGACCTTGGAATGGAGGTGTTGCTTTTTGAAGTGAAGGCACTACTTTCACAAGGTTTTGTGTCGTGCAATAAAGGTACTTGGCACACTTTATTATTTAAAATTGTCAAATTTTACAAGGAATAAAATTCATTATCATAATGGAATAATAGTATGAAAGATTCTCTAAAAAGGAGAGACTTGCTAGATAGCTTGTAAATAATTTTTCTGAGAAAATAATGTAGGATAACTAGATTTTGAATGCAATATAAGCACATGAGTGCACTAGCAATATACCCAGAAGCAGATTTTGAATGCAATATAAACACCTAAGCAGACTAGTGATATACCCAAGAGCGGATTTTTTATGAAGACATAAAAAAATCGATACTCGAAGAATGTTGATATTATATACTTGAAAGAATGCTTGGAGAAATATGTCAAATATTGCATCAAATACTTGATTAAATTTGGAGAAATATCTTTAAAAAGTACCCATCTGTTCAATTCTAAGGTATTTACGAGGAGTAGTCAAATGTTAATGTGAGCACCTATTTTGAATTTGAGGAGTAGCCAGAATCATAAGCGCCTAGAAGAAGTTAAAGAAGGAGCACATGCCTTTTAATTTAAGCATCACAAAAAATTTGAGTGCTATAGAAGTGGGTTACCTTTTTAAATCTAAATATTTTGACCACTAAAGAAGTGGGTTGCCTTTAATTCTGAATAATTGAGAGCCAAGGATTCTAGGTTTTCTTTCTAAAAAATCCTTTAAAAGTTATTTTTTTAATACTTTGGATCAAATATTCATATATTTGCTATTGTTTTAAACTTTAAAAAAAATATAGACATTCTTAAGTATTTTAAAATATATTTTTAAATACTTTGAAGAAAATATTCAAATATTTTCTATAGTTAAAAAATTACAAACTATTACAAACTATAGAAATATTTTAATTTTTTTTAAGAGGATTATATTTATATCTAGAAGTTATAAGGTAGTTTGAAAATTTATATACACCATTAAAATGATTTTCCATTCTCAGGGCTCTTCATCCCTTTCTTCTACTCTACATAGGCTTATATGCTTCTCCTCCACTCTTTGGAGGCTCTTTATAACTATTTCTCACCTCAGGGCTCTTCATCCCCTTCTACTTCATGTAGAATATATACTTAGGACTCTTCATTCTCCTCTTTTGCTCTATGTAGGTTATTTACTTAGGACTCTTTATCTCTTCTACTTCTTACGGGATATATACTAAGGACTCTTCATCTTTGATATTTGGTGATTGGTTGGCTCTATATTTTCATTGCTTATTGTTACTCTTTGGTGCACCTTTATCTTTAATATAGGAAATACAATTTGGATTTTTCGACTTTACTACCAGCAATCAATGACATCCTTGTCTTCACTTACATTTTACAAGCTTTCACGTGTAATGTTAATTTTCATACATGTACCTTATTGTTCTCCTCTTGCAATCTTTAGACTTAGCAAATTTTTTGGGTGCAATGAACTCAACTTTAGTTTGTCCTCCAATTTGCATCTAAGGTGCTTAATCTTGACTTTATTCTCATGTCTAATTTTCAACAATTTATGGGTGTAATCAACTCGTCGAAAATAATTTTACTATTCTCAAATTTATTTAGGGTGAAATCAACCCTTTCAAAAAACTTTCAAACCTAGAAAAACTTGTCAAAATGAGGATATATGTGGCATTTATACGATTAATGGATTTTTAGCTAGATTAAATCATAGGTCCCAATATCCAGGATCTTAAACAAACTTTAATATTTGAGCATTCAATATAAATGGCCAATATCAATGAATATAACATTCATGAAATAACAATAATATGGATTAATTGGCCAATATCAATGAATATATCATTCATGAAATAACAATAATATAGATTAATTGGCCAATATCAATGAATATATCATTCATGAAATAACAATGATATGCATAAAGAAACTTACAATATTATTTCTCAAAAAAGTTTTATAAGCTTCAATAGTCCCTAATATAATACATGGAACTTTGTCTCCATAATATAGCCTTACAAATGACCTTTTAATACTTTGACTATTACTCTCCTTACAAAATTTGAGAGATGCATCCTTTCCTATTTCAGAATAAGACAAACCTCTCATGTCTTTTGAATTTACATTTTGTCACATACATGTGACTTTTCACTTGCATACTTGACACATACACACATGATTATTGGCTAACTTATATGACACATTTCACACACTCGCACACTTAGTTACATGACACTTGCACACTCTTACACTCTACACACTTGCACACCTTATTACATGACACTTGGACTTATGACTGAGAAAAGATGCACCATTTGCATTAAAGATAAAATGGTTTATTACAAATATTTTTCTTTTACATATGGCCCTTTTGGGGCTTACAGTAGGGTCTCCAAGGTGGAGGAATCCCCTTTTACAACAATGTAAGATTAATGGTGCTCCAATGATCTTCTCTTGACACACACAAAAGAGTGGATGGGTTTCAATTGCTACGATAGTTGTAACATCCTAGGGCACATGCTCCAAGATACCTACACACAACCCACAACAAAACATTAGTAGCATCAACAATGCCTATCTTGATTAGGCTTCCAAAGTTTTTAAAGGATACAAGCAATACAATTTTAAAACACAACTTTGTTTAAACTAAAATATGATGCTAGAATGTAACAAAACACTAACAATATAAATTTTTCTACTAGGATATTTGTTGCTTTGATGATGATAAAATTTATTGTAGATTGTTAGTGAGGGTATGATTGACCTCTTGTAGTGATCTTCATGGATAATTGGTGATGGTAAAATGAGGGTTGGTTGTGAGTGATGGTTGAATGAGTATTTCGATATAATTTTAGCATGGGGACTTATGTGATGTTGTAAATGAGGAAAAGGGATGGGTATTTATAGGAAATTGCAAGAGAGAGGGGGAGGGTACCCAAGATGTGAGGTGGTGGAATTATCAAGTGTGAAAAGGAGTTTGAGAATTTATGAATATTCTCTTAGCTTTTGATGCTTAATACTTAAATCAAAATAACCACAA
The DNA here is from genome assembly GCA_028583015.1 of Wollemia nobilis. Classification (NCBI taxonomy): domain Eukaryota; kingdom Viridiplantae; phylum Streptophyta; class Pinopsida; order Araucariales; family Araucariaceae; genus Wollemia; species Wollemia nobilis. The sequence continues at coordinate 28,686 of JAQPPZ010014708.1, forward strand.
GATCTAAAATAAAGTTGCTATATGAAATATAAGATAATGGAAAAATTATAATCATATAAAACTCATAAATAAATTTTGCAACAACTCATAAAATTTCCATTAAAAAATGCTCACAAAAATAGTATCTTGATATAGAATAAATATCTCAAATACACCATACTTCCATACACTCTCACTCTACATTGTGTCTATCAAACACACACACATAGATCCATATATAATGGAATGTGACTCTTCTAATGGAGTACTCTTGGCCTTCACTCTTCTTGAGACTCTTCACTTTCCTACTCTAAGGACACATGGGCACATGGACTAATATGCACATTTACATTATTAAATACTTTGCACACTCTAATAATACTTATGCATTTATTACATTGCATAAAGTAAATGCTCACACTCTATTCTAAGCCACATTCCTAATCTAAATATGTACACAAGGTGGTACATTGGCATGTACCAAATAATATGATATACTCTAACACCTCCCTGTATTACATTATCTGGTTATTGAAGAATTTAATATGTAGATGACCAAGTAGCCCAAAGTATTGTTTTCCTCTCGTATTTTTCATTTTGAATCTTCGATTTGCCTATCGAATTTTATGATAAATAGATTTTTCAATTCTTGCAAACTGTTCCTCAAAAAATCCATTAGTGTTGTTTTGAACTACAATAATATCTTGTGAAATCCCAATCGATTTTAGAGCATGTATATCATTTTAAATTGATCATGTAGATTCTATATCATTTTTATTTATAATTAGGTACTTATTGACTCCATTTATATATCTAAAATCAATCATCCTTTTGCTCTCAAACAATTTGGTTATTGAAATAATATTTGATGTTAATCCAAGAACATACATTACATCATGTAACAAAATATTTAGAAAATATGTACTAGGTGTTACACACCCATATCCATGCACAAGATAGGTTTTTCCATCTGCAATTTTCAACCTAAGATTATTTGTGACTTCAAGGCAATCAAACCATTGTAAATTTCTTGTCATGTGATGACTTGCACCAAAATCAATAAACCAAAGGTATTTTCCATTTTGACTTGTAGAATTATTTGTGCTTGAAGTAATTTTGCATTTTTGATATGAAATATTGTATGGACTTTGATCTTGGATCCTTTCATAGTATACCTTGTGATGATATGTTCCTCTTGCTAATTTATCCATTACTATCTTCAAAAATAGTTTTATTGTTGTATTCCTTATGTCTCCCTAGTTTTGATGAAAAATAAAATATTTTATGTTGTAAACCTTATATCTCCAAATTTTGAATATATTGATCAACTTTAATGAAATCCTTTTCAACTTCTAACTTCTAATGAAATTTCAATTCTCAAACTTTGTAGAATACCTTGTATTTCCTAATGTTTGGATAATGATCAAACAATAGTTTTGACAAAGGTTTCAATTCTTCAAAACTCTAGGTGGAATTTCATTTATCTCCCAAATTTCAACAATATGGTTTCTACATTTCAAAAAACCTAATTTTATGTTGAAATCCTTATAACTCCAAAATTAGAAATTTAGAACTTTAGTAAAATGTATTTGCAAAAGTATTATTCCTAATTTTATGTAGGAAACCTTATTTCTCCAAAATTCAAAATATTTGCAAATATTAAATATGCTTCAATAATTCAATTACAAAACTTTATAAAGTCTTCTCAAAAAACTTGAAATGAATTCCCAAAATTTCTCAAAAACATTTCAAGGTTTCTCAAAACTTTCCAAAAATAGCTAATAATGCTTCTAAGGTTTCAAATTTCACTTTATGTCTTATCTCTCCAATAATTAGATTAGTATTATAATAAAATAGATTAATTTTCCTTCTACCTTAGAAACTGAAAATAATACTCAACCTTACAACTCCTAAGTTGGGTAAATAATCAAATTTTAAATAACTTGCTTTACCTCCAAACTTTATGCATGAAATATTTGGTCAAAGATGTTTGAACTTCCCTTAAATAATACTCTTCCATGAAATCTCACTCCTCTACCACATGTATGGTGTTTCTCTCCACTCTACCAAACTCAGACCTGATGCTCCATGAAGTCTTCAGATCCTTTGTTCTCCACAAGACTTTATCCACGTATGGGCTCCAAAAAAATTTATTTCCTCCACAAATAGCTTCTCCAAATGTAGAAACAACTTTGACTTCCTAACTCTTTGTGTATGAGCTTCTCTACGCTCAAAAACAACACTCTCCTTCAAGCACTCCACTCTTCAGACTTGCACACAACGTATTTTCCTTCAACACATTAAATGTAGTTTGTGAGGCATTATTTATTCTACCAATGGCCCTTGGCATTCCTTCTTCATCATTATAAATGATAAAAATATATTCAACTACCTTCCAAATGGCTCTTTACCTCCTTTGTAATGTTCATTCTCTGGTAACGTCCAAATTACACTCAAACTCCTATGAATCCTTTCAAAAAATAATGCTCGACTGGTTGTGCAATTCTTCTACCTCACCATGCACCAAATACCATGTGCTCTACAACATGTTGGCAATTATAAAAGCCAATGTTTACCTCCTCTTTAACTATTACAATATCAAATGAATCGGTTGACATTTTCATTACCTTTCGATGTCCAATCAAAATATATTCGATTACACACTTTTCAATGTGCATAGGTTATGATTCCTTTGCTCATAATAGAGCTTCTAGTGGCTCCTCTAACCTTTGGTGGCTAAATAAGATAATTCACCTCTTCATCAACTCGTTTGGTGGCTTCTTTTTAGCTCATCTGGTGGCTTTTAATTTCTAAGTAGTGGCTCCTCTTTTGCTTACTCAATGGCTTTGCTTCTCTACAAAATGGCTCCTCCTTTGCTCACTCAGTGGCTTTGCTCTCAAGCTTGGCAACTCCTGGGTACTTGCCTCCCTATGCTATGATTTCAACTCTACCTTGTATTATATTTCAACCAACTTGTTCTCCTCATTCCTTGTTTAATTATCTTCTATGCAATGAGGATTTGATCTATTGAGGGAAGGGGGTAGTGATCTTTCAATGAGGCTTTATTCATATCTTGAAATTTTACACATAGTTTGATCTCACCATTCTTATTTCTTATTGGTACGAGGGTGGAGAACCATGTGGCATGCTTGATAAGGTATATGATTTTTGACTCGATAAACTTATCCATATCACTCATAATGATAGGATCTGTTTAGGGATTGATAAGCCTTTATTTTTACCCTATTTGATTTATGTCAAAGGAAATCTCAATGAAATGTTGAATAATACTTGTGTCGTATTCCTTTAGATCCTTGTGACTCCATGCCATTACACCACTATATTTTTAATAGAGATGTATAAGGGTTTGCTTCTTTGTTGTAGTTGCAAATTTCCCACCTTCAAGACTTGACCTAGGCCAACCTCTATTTCTTGATAATTCCTTTTATAAATTGTCATTCCTATTTTTTCCCTTAAGAAATCAGCAAGGTTAAAAGTAGATTCCAATGTGATGAGCCCTTTGGGAACCTTATATTACCTTAGCTATATAATCTAATCATGATACACTTATTCAACCTAGGAATACATATTTTTGACAAATTTGAACTCTTGTTGGATGAATTAGACAATATGTTTTTCTTTGTTAAACAACTACCAATGGTTCTCATTGTCAAGGATGGTTGACCTGACTATCATTTTCAATTGTCATTCATTCTGGATTAGGTCATCTATAGGATCAAGTTGTGATCCAATAATGGCCATGTGGTCTACATCTATATTTGTATTCCTAAGGAGGAATTTGATATTTATAGCATCACAACATTCTATTAAATCCTACACTCGATACCTATAATATCTCATTATCCTATTATTAGCCATGCACTAGGATATTACTTGTTTAACTACTAGCTTTACATCTCTGAACACTTGTAATATTTTAATACCCTTTTTTTGGCTAGCTAGAGACCTAGTACCAAGACCTCATACTTTGCTTTACTATTCTTGTAATTGAAATACAACCTATATGACTATAACATCTAGGTTCTTGTTGGCAATACCAATCAAATATAAATGGCAACTCCCCTTTTGATTTTAGCTCTATCAAATAATAACTTCCACATGCCACTTTTGATGTATTTGCCTCTTAGTATTTTAGGTATATGAGTATTCTCTTTTTGAATCAAGTATGTTCCTATTCCTATTTTTTTGAATGCCATTTCCAAAAAATAGTCTCTTTTTCTAAGTATGTCCTAATTTGAGGGAATTTTGAATAATTTGAATTTAAACCATTCCCTTGCTATGGAAGAATCACCCTCTTCCTTATTAGGAGGAAAAAAATCTATCTTGACCCATACTGACAATGTCCAAGTCTAGATTGGATACTTGTAGGACCATGGGTATATCTTGATTGCCCAACTCTTTGTACCTTTGTAGGACCTCTTTCAAATCATTCATTTTATCCATAATTGAGAGGACATCCAAAAGAGGTATGTTTATGGCAGACTTCCTCCAATGCACTACCACATTGAAATATCCAATAGAAAAAGCCTTTGGGATAACACTTGATGATTCTAGAGGCTTGGACCTTATTGTCATTAGAGGAGATCTTGGTATATTGGTAGAAGGCTACTTTGCGGTCTTTGGGACTATTCTTCCAATTGTTGGAACTACTCAGGCCTGGCTATCTAGAAAATCTTATGTTAGGGTGCTTCTATTATCTACTTCTCTATCCTAGGATCTAGGTTCTAATGTAATATATCTCCATTGCTCTTCTATGGCCTTACTATTAGCACTAGTAATATAGTTCAATCATACTTGTGATCTCCCAAAATTTGAGGGGCTTGCTTCATCCAAAATGATATATACTTCTACTTCATCCCAAGTTATGAAGGTATGCTAAGGAATTGAAAATTATGGCTAGTTTAAGGCTAGGGGATATGCATTTTTAATTATGTAAATGGAGCGCGTGTATGATTGGACAAAGCTATTTTGGTTGTTTGAGACTCATTCTTGACATGAAAGTTGGAAAGGTAACAATCAAGAGTATAACAATACCATACAATGTGATCTTTAACATAATTATTTTGTGTGGTGACCAAGTGCCTAACTAGCTTTGGATATATCTATTAGAATGGGACTGACATAGGTACTATTGACTAAGTTAAAGCTTGTGATTAACTAGGATTTTTATTGGTTAGAAGCAGAGGCTTTTGATATCCATTTAGAGAAGTTTAGAAACTTTGGTTTTATTGTTGAAAGAGAGGTTTTGGATAAATTTGATAGGAAAATATAAGTGTTTTGTTTCCTATTCAAAGTTGTGACCTCATTAGATAATTTCCTCATAATATTCCATATCTCATCAAATTTGGTAGCATGAGGATTGAAGTGGGAATATGGTTGGATTGGTTCAAGAGTCATGAATTTTCCTAAGTTTGTGATAGTAGCTGGACAAGTTATAGATTGGATAGTTGGAGAAGGGTAGTATAAGAGCTAAAAAAAGGGAAATAATGGAATCTATAGTATAGGGGCTAGCCTCCATATTTGGATTAGTTTTTTGGCCTGAATGACTATTCCATAGGCTTTTGGTAATGCGTTCCTTCCCTTAGACTTGAATATCATGGAAATTTTAGAATTAAAAGCTTTCAAGTAGTAGATAAATTCCATAATAAGGGGAATTTTGATCTTGTTGAGGATACTCTACCATGATTTAAAGAATCAAATATTGAAATCATTCATCATCTCTATAGACACCCTCTTGATCATCACAAGCTTCTTGAGGAGATATGTATTGTCCACCTTTTCTCTAAACCTATCTATTAGGAGGTCTACTAGCTGATCCTAGTTTCTAATTTATTGAGGATTAAGTTCAATGTACCATTAATAATTTTTCCTCTAAAGGTAATAGTCAATAACCTTAGGGCTATGTCTTGTTTTTCAATGAAATGCACTACACACAAGCTTACTAGGTGATGAAAATGCTCTATTGGGGTAATGAAATTTTCTCGTATGAAATAAGGTAAGTACTTGAGAATTGCGAGGAGAATTGGATCCTATAAAAAAAGTGGGGTAGTTAGTATTAAAACACCCTTGTCATTCCACACCTAAAATCTTCAAGGCTAGTTCAACAGAGCTACCATGTTGCATTGTCAATTCCTCCTCCTTGCTCTTCAATTCAAGGGTGGTAATAGATCTTACTAATTAGCTTTTAAAAAGGACTTGGTATACAAATTTTGATCATATAATTATATGGTTCATTCTCAAGAAAAAAATTTCCAATTTGGGAGAATACTTCAATAAACTAAAAGCTAGAATTCCCACCAAATCCCTATCTTAATTTTTGTTGAATGACTTATTTAGAGTCTTTATTTTTAACAGAGTCACCAGGTGAATATCTTGATGCTTATGTTCAAGCAGGGTGACTATGGCCTTCATTGGTATCTTAATAATAAATTCTTCTTTATTTTGTGTGGAAAATGTAAAAAGCTTGTCCGATTGTGCATGCCAAATAGATTTTTTCATATTTGAATGTTTTCGCCTATCTAGGCAATAACCTAATGTGCTTAGGAAGCTCATGTATTGTGTAGAATGACACAATAGGAAGCTTTATAGGTGAAGAAAATACCTACAGGTAACCTTTGAGATCTTTAGCTAATACCAACTCCTTGTTAGATCTAATTATTATGCATTTCCAGACCTCATAGGCTTAGGTTTGTATTTCTTGTGGATAGGGAAAGAAAATACAAGGAAAGGAAATAATGGAAAGCATAAAAAATAGGAAAGTAAAATTGCAAGAAAGTAAATTTATAGGAAAATAAAACCTAATCTATAAGGGTGATGTTCCAATATTAAGGTTCCTTTCCTAATTGCATGAACAAGTTTGAAATAAACACATTAATCATAGTCTAATAGCTAATATTTTGACACACTTCTTCACACATAACCTAGAATTGAGAATGCATTAAATAAGTAAGATAGAGTGAATTTAGTCATAGCTTCTATTCATGTGCTAAATAATTACATGAAATGTGGCTTGAAGAGGCTTAATATTACTTAAATAATGGTTCAAGGTTTGATCCCTTCTCATGCAATCGAGAAGTCAAAGGAAGATTTTACAAGGCTAGATATAAGTAATGAGAAGGAAACTTCCTATACGTTTATAGTAAAATTTATGTGCCTATTTATAGGCTAAGGTTGAGGGACCTTTTCCTTCTAAAATCTATGTAGGAGGCCTATGAGTTATTCTCTACTCTGCAGAAAAATCTTTTTGCACCTAAAGTTGGTAGTCTTGAGTTATTTGGATATGGGGTCATTAATGTTAGATATTTTGGGACCTTAGATGGAAATTTGTTGCTTCCATTAATTGTTTCTATAGTTCTAGATGATGGTTGCATCATTAATTTTTTTTAAGCTTAGAGCCTTCTCCTAATTTTTGGGATATATTGTGATGGGTATCATCATTAAATTTACCAAAGTCACTTTTAATTTATCAATCTAGGGGTGGTGTCCTATGGGAAATTTGTTCTAGGAAGTATTTAAATTCAGGTTTGATTTTGACTCTCTAAAATATAGTAACTCAGAAATCATAATTAAAATCTAACTACAACTAAAAATAAAAATGTTTAAGCTAATCAAACACACTTGCAGGAATTGAAAACATTACAGTAGAAAAGTAAATGAAATTGCAAAAAATGAATGCAACATAAAACAAATAAGGATTCCAACTAAACTATGGCAAAGTAAATATAAAATGATTTCGCTAATTAATATTTTCCTAGGAAGTAAATGATGCAGCCAATTAATTGTTACAGGTGTAGAAAAATGATAGAAAAACTTAATCTAGTAATGCACCAAATAAAATATAAATAAAAATTTCTTCCACCTTGCTAGGAGTGGTCTCTTACAACAATATGCAAGGGAAAATGACTCACTTCAGCTCACAAAAATGTAGTACAAAAATAAACTTATAGCATACTTTAATTGTAGGTGAAATCATCAAAAAGGCTCTTACAAAATGAAATACAAATCCAACAACATAACAGTGTAATTTATCTCTAACTGTAGACACCTAAAAAATATCATATTAACATTTTTCCAATATCAATGTTTAATAATTTTGCAATTGTGCTAAATAATCCATTGCAACCTTAGAAATATTAATTTTGACCACCCTAGCCCCTTTGACCCACTAAACCTCCTCATACATCTAGCCCATGATCATCATGAGACCATTTCACTCTCTTAACCTAGGTCCATATCACCCTAGTTTTTATTAACTCCCTAATATTGACACCCTTAATGATATTCAATGCACATGGGTGGGGTGATGATTCTTTCCACATAGGCACATTAATGAAGCATACCATTTGGGTGGGGTGAGGATTCTCTCCACCCAGAAACATTAATCAAGCATACCATTTGGGTGGGGTGAGGATTCTCTCCACCTAGGCACATTAATGAATCATTCCATAGCCTAAATACAAGGATAGTGCACACATGTCCATCTAATCATCCAAATGGAGAAACTCAAATTTCTCCCTTCTATCACTTAGGTCATTTGTCCACTAGGACTATACGAATCAACAATATTCTTCTTTGTATCAACTTTCTCCAATATCCCCTGATTCTCTTCAACCATCTATCTCACAACATGGTACTTGTTATCAATATGTTTTGACCGATCATGAAAACCAGGATTATTGGCCAAAAATATTACACTTTGACTATCACTGTTAATTCTCATAGCCTTCTATTTAAGACCAACTGTTGAACATAACCTTTGTAGCCACACTACTTCTTTACAAGCATGAGTTGTTGCAATATACTCTGCTTTTGTAGTGGATAAAGCAACAACTAATTGCTTTTTACTCATCCAACTTACTACCCCTCCAAACAACCTAAACACATAAGCACTCGTGGATCTTCTCTTGTCAAGATCTCCAACCCAGTCAGCATCCACAAACCCTTGTATATTTACAATATCATTACCTCCAAAATTTCCTCCATAATATATAGCATAATTTGTAGTTCCACGCAAGTATCTGAAGATCCTCTTCACAAAATTCCAATGTTCCTTTCTTGGATTTGACATAAATCTGCTAACTACTCCCACTGCATGTGCAATATTAGGTCTAGTACATACCATTGCATACATCAGACTACCCACAACACTAGAATAAGGAACATGATGTATTTCTTCAATTTCCTCATCTATTTTAGGACACTATTTAGCAGATAACTTTTGACCAACCGGTATATAGTACATACTGATTTACAATCATGCATCTTAAACTTCTGTAGTATCAAATCAACATATTTCCTTTGATTTAATCACAACTTTCTATTTGCACGATCCCTTATTATTTCCATACCCAAAATAAATTTTATAGCACCCAAATCCTTCATGTCAAACTCAAAAGATAACTGAGATTTTAGTAACTTTATCATCTCCTTACTGTTACCAATTAACAACATGTCATCCACATACAATACAATGATAACAAAATTTTCACCTTCCTTTTTGAAATATACACATGGATCTAATTTTCTTTTTCCAAGCCCAAGTGTCAAGACAAACCTATCAAATTTTTGGTTCCACATCCTTGGAGACTGCTTCAACCCATAAAGAGACTTCTTTAGCTTTCATACCAGGTCCTCCTTACCTTTTATCTTAAAGCATTCTGGTTGTGACATATATATATATATATATATATATATATATATATATATATATATATATATATATATATATATATATATATATATATATATATATATCTTCATTAAGTTCACCATGTGGAAAATATGTCTTTACATCCATCTGTTCTATTTCAAAATCAAAAGCAACAAAAATAGCCAACAAAAATCTGATTAAATTTAGTTTAGCCATAGGAGAAAAAATATCACCAAAGTCAATTCCCTCAACCTGAGAAAATCCTTTTGCTACCAAGCGAGCCTTGTACTTCTCCAAATTTCCTTCTACATTGTACTTCTTGAATAACCACTTACAACCAACAAGTTTTCTACCAGGAGGTAATTTCACCAAGTCCCATGTCTTATTTTTATCCAAGGACTCCATTTCTTCTTCCATAGCCCTTTTCCAAGACTTATTCTCACTTGATTTAAGTGCCTCCTTTACAGTCTTGGGTTCTTCATTAGTAACTAATAAATTAAATGCAGAATAAAAATTTGAAGGACTATACCTATCTAGAAGTCTTCTCTCTTGATCTAATCTCCTCAAAATTGAATTTCTAGGTTCTACATCTTCAACTTCCTCCTCACCTTATTCCTCTGAATATTCCTCTTCAATATCTCTCTGTAATTCAGGTTCTACCATAGGTTCTTCCTCCTATTTCAATTTTACCTGCACTATTTCTAGTTTTTTGCTTGGTTGCATTTATTGTTTTAAAACCTCTTTTGTTTCTAAATATCACATTAGGTCTGTAAAATACCTTATGTGTTTTTGGGTTCCACAACTTATATCCTTTAACACTAGTATTATAACCCATAAATATGTATTTTTTAGATTTATAGTCTAGCTTAGTCCTTTTATCTTTTGGGACATACATATAAGCATCACAACCAAAAACCCTTAGATGTATGAGAGAGGGTTTCTTACCAATCCATACTTCCTATGGAGTTTTATCCACCAAATCTAAGGTAGGAGATCTATTGATGAGATAACAAGCTCTTAACACAACTTCTACCCAGAATCTCTTTTCTAACCCTGCACCACTTAGCATGATTCTATCCTTATTCAGAAATATATTGTTCATTCGTTTTGCAACCCCATTATTTTATGGATTATACAGAGTTGTTCTCTACCTTTCTATTCCACAGTCCTTGCAAAACTACTCAAATTCATTAGAGCAATACTCACCACCATTATCACTTCTCAAAACCTTTATATTTTTCTCTATCTAATTTTATACAAGAGCCTTAAACTCTTTAAATTTATTAAAAACCTTAGATTTTTTCCATAGAAAATATACCCAAGTCTTTCTTAATAAGTCATCTATAAATATAATAAAATAGATAAATTTACCTAATGATGGCACTTTTTTAGGTCCAAACACATCATTGTGAACTAGATGTAGAATTCCTTTAGACCTTGTAGCACTACTTGGAAACTTGACTCTAGTTTGTTTCCCGAAAACATAGTGCTCACAAAAATCAAAATTTAATGGGCAATTAGAAAGTCCTTCAGCCATACCTTTCATTTTCAATGTTCGAATTCCTTTCTCACCAATATACCCCATGCATTGATGCCACAACATTGTCTTCATTGTAGGAATACTCGAAGCCATTTCAACCGTATTATTTTCCTGTACAACTGAAGAGTTATTGCAATTAATACTTATAGTGCTAGCCTCAAGTCTAAACAAAGTTCTTGTGTGAACTCCTCTTGCCAACACCAAGGATCCACAAACCATATTGTAGCTATCCTTATTGAATACCACATTCACACCTGCGTTATTCATCTTACTCACAGATATTAGATTCCTTGCCAAACCCAGAATATGCAACACACCAAGAAGGATTTTAACTCTTCCATATTTTAGCATCAACTTTACTCTTCCTCGACCTATTATTTTATATGTTGAATTATTTCCCATGAAGACTTTACCTCCATCTATCTTTTCATATTCACAAAACCCCTCCCTATGAGGAGTCATATGAAAAGAAGCACCTGAGTTAATAAACCACGAGTCATCGCATTCACTTAAGCATGTTGCAACTAAGAATAAGTCCCCTGAATCTTCATTTATGGTCTTCATTTTTGTAGAAGTTCCTTCATTAGATGATTAATTATTATCAACTTTTTTAGATCTATAGTCTCTTTTATAATGCCCTACTTTACCACAATTCCATCATTTCCTCTTTTTTGGGGTAACATATTTACCCCTATATTTTAATTTATTTTCTCCTAATTTATTTTTGCTTCTTTCTTGATAATGACCTCTCACAATCAAGGCTTCCTTTTGATGATAATCCTTAGAATATTTTCATCTCATCTCCTCAGACACTAAAGTTTCTACTATATCCTCTACTTTCAATGTAGATGTAGTATTGGCGATAGCCATAACAAGGTTATCCCATGAATCAGGTAATGAACAAAGTAAAGTAATACACTTTTCCTCTTCATTCATTTTTAATTCTACAGAGGTTAATTGACCTACCACAGTGTTAAAAGTATTTAGATGTTCAACCACAAAGACACCATCATTCATCCGAAGCGAATACAACTTCTTTCAAAGAAATAGTTTATTTACTAATGAATTTGTTTGATACAATATTCTCAAATTCTCCCATAACAACTTTGTCATGGTCTCTATAGATACATTCAAAAATACCAAATCAGATAAGCACAATCTGATAGAGCTCCTTGCCTTCCTATCAATTTTTAGCCAATCCTCATTTGTCATCGATGTTGATTTTGTTCTTGAGACCGCAATCCACTGATCTCTATCAACCAACAGATCCTCCATATTGAGTTTCCACAACTCAAAATTCTATCCATTAAATTTTTCAATCTTTGTTCATGTGTTTCCCATATTTCTTCTTTTCCTAGATCCTTTCGCATACGACTCCCACTCAAGAATTAATTTATCACAGGGTTAAAACCCTTACTCCTCGAAAAAAGCTAAAACCTAGATCTGATACCAAATGAAAAGAAATAAAGAGCCCCAATAAACTAAAATAGAAAATCAATAATAACATAATCAAAAGAAGAAGATCACAGATTCACACATTACACAATATTTATCCTGGAAACCCTCAATCGGGCAAAAAATAGCACAGTATTATCTTATTATTGCATTAACTTGACCGTCTCCAATACAATAATATTCTTCTTCTATCTTTCCAAACCCTAATTCCAGTGCAATATATATAACAAACCCATATGCATGGATTTTTACAATATCATGGGCAAAAAATAATGGGTTCAAATATAGTAATCCTAAAAGCCCATATGGGTCTAAAAATAACTTAAACCCTAAAAATTTTGGTCAGGGAATATCACCCCCGAACCCCTACTTTTTGGAGGGCTACCATTCTCAAACCCCTATTCGGGGCTCGGCCCAGTCCCAAACCCCAACAAGTATAGGTATAGAGTGTCCAGTGCATTTTAGTGTTAGCCCCACCATAATACATGGAAAATATTCAACATTTTTCCAACACATCACTCCCATCACCCTTGGAAAAAATTATAAATAAGCCTCCATTTATTTTATTTAGGGAGAGGTGCACGAGATATCATTGGTAAACTTTATCGAAATTTGTCTAAAATTCATTTTTATGCACTTGTGTATTAATCATGGATAACATGATAGGCCTCTCCCTGTATATTTTTTATTTTGTAAACCATATGCAAGTTGGAGCTTCAATAGACATCAAATTCAGAGGATAGGTTCCTGGTAGCCTATAGAAGGTTCCCTCTAAATAAAATTTCATTCTAAGTTGTACAGTGAAGATCATCCATAGAGGGACTATTTATAGTTAAAATTGTCCCCACAGGAACAGTTCCATCTAGGAGCTAGATACGACCACTTGCAAACTAGCAAAGAAGTCAAAAATGTGAGTAAGATAGTTTTAGATGCTTTTAGCTTTTGTTTTAATGCATTAGATTGGATTTATTTGTTTGTACTTTCTTATAGATCCAGGTCTAACTGAGGTAGATTCACAAGTGCTACTAACTAGTATCTTGGTTGTGTGTAGGTTTTGGAGGCTCTACTCAATCATTGGTATGGTTTGCAAGTATAAACCCATCGCTCCTTGAGGTGGTCAAAGAAGACAAAGTATCAAACATTGCATTGTAAAATGGGATTCACCATTGGAAAACCCCTCATTGTAGCCCAAGGGGCATTTGAAAATATCATGTTGTAATATCTTTTATGTTCAATAAAATGACACATTTTCTTTACTACATTTTGGCAATCACGGTGGGACCTTTCTAACCCTAAATCACACATAGGTATTTTCATTTCATAGGTTGCAAAAAATATTGTTTTGGCATCACTTACCTCATATTTTTCCTTGTGTGATTTGTTTAACTTTTGTCAAATATTGCTCACATTAAAAGTCTTATATTTGTGTTTGAAGGGTTAAAAATAGTCCAAATCCATCCAAATAAAGACCCATCTAGGATGGTCCAACTACAACACCCCTTGTACACAACTGTCCCTATGAGGATGATTTATAGTCCAAAACATTCCTATTGGGATATTTTATAGTCAAGACTATCCCTGAAAGGATGCTTTTTACCAAGCTTAGAAATAGGGCCCATTTTATCAGGTATTTGCTTCTACAAAGCAAAATACATCAATTTCAGGTAAGTATAAGGTAAGAACCCCTGCTTCCTTATCATCTCTTGTCATTTGTCATCATCATCACTAAGCACCTTTTAAGGCCAAGTCCACAATCTTGGGGTGTTTAAAGGTATCATTCCTTCCCCCATGAGTCGATCAACATTCAATTCATTTTTTACAATTCCATTGCAAGCTTAGTATTTTGTTACGTAGATTTGATTTTAATTAGGTTATGTTATTGGAAATAGCCTCTAGGGTTTCATTAGTTAGGGTTGTTGTCCCTTTTGTATCCTTTTTTAGTCAAAAATCTGATTTTTGACCTTTATATTCTCTATTTTTGCATTAAATTTCATCACATTGATCTTTTGAGGCATACAAACCAGGCCCAACATAGAGGGAGAGCAAAAGTCTCCTCGAGTCAAGACCCTCCATAGAGGAAAAATTTATACTATGAATCATCCATAGAGGGATGATTTCTATCATAGAATTAATTTCAGGAAAAAGAGCATGTGCAATGGTTCTAGTCAATTTCCAAAGAGGTTCGGACTTCAAGTAGGTGCCCCTACTATTAATTTTAGGTCCAGTTTCATAAAGAACTTTTCTTTGCTTCTTAGACCTTTAAGTTGCATTGTCTATCTACACTTCACATTAAGTAGAATATTTAACTCTCATATGCTCTCTCCTTGTGCTTTAGGACGAATTTGAAGATCAAAAGAGAGTCACTTTTCTAAGTCAAGGAACAACACACGTATTTCACATCATATCACATTAAGAGGACCCTTATTCCATGTATGCTCTTCCCTTGTGCTTTGTGTGATCTTGAGAATCAAAAGTGGGTAAGTTACCTCTCATCAAAGAACCTCATACTTTCTTTGTGTTGTTAGCATTGACTTTATTTTGTGTGTTCTCTTTGATTTTTTAGAATACATTAGTGTAGATTTACTTTTCAAGTCATTTAATTTAAAAGCATTTAATTTTCAAGTCATTTGGTTTCAAAGCAGTTATTTTCAATTCATTTACTTTTCTAATTTGCACATCACTTTCATTAGGGTAGGCTTTCTCTTTACTTTTCTTGTTGATTACTTTCTTTAGAATATATTTATCTTCCTATATTGCAAATTTCCTTTTTGTTAATCTAGATTGATTTCTTGTCCTTGCATTTTATTATCATTAGAATAGACTTTCTTTCTTAAAATTTAGCCTAGGTTAGAATTTTTCTTATTGCATTTGATTTTGGAAAAACTTGTATTTTAATTTCATAGGTTAGAATTTTATTGCCTTGCATCATAGGTAGGAAATTCACATTTCTAGCATAGAATTTGTTGTATTACATTTCATCTAAGGAATATTTGCATTAGCATTCCTAGGGTAGCTCTTGTTTGTGCATCATAGTTAGACAAATATAAAGAAAATAAAACACATAGTTCACATCACATTTGCACAACACTTTCAAAACCATTAAATGATGTTGGACTTCGTTCCCAACTATCGATTGCCTCTTTATATGCCATAGTTAGTAGGCATAGTTTTCTAGACTTCATCATGAGGATGCTAACTACCCTTGGGATTAGCTTGGGTTATTCTAAGGCTAGACACCCTCGCTCACAAGGCTAAATAATTAGTGAATGTGTAGTTGTCATTTCAACTGAGCCCGCTCAAGGGTGACGTTGAATTCGATTGGGCTGACTCAAGTTTTAGACAATGTCACCTCTTATATCCCCTAAAAATGAAATTGGAGGTCTTTAACCTTTTAGATACCCCAAGCCATTCTCACTTTAGGAAGCTCTTGGCCATTTATGCATAGCTTCTCTCTAGGTACTCTAAGGTATATCAAGAAATATGCATAGACACACCTTTAGATCTCCCCTCTCTGCATTTTCTATATTTTTTGGTGTAGGTAACACCAAAATACACAAAACCTAACAAAAAAATAAAAAACACTCAAAATTAAAATTAAGCAACATCAAATGCAAACCAAACCATAATCACATCAAATAATTGTTTGTTGTATGCTTGCTTGTTTTCTTAGTGAGCACTTTTTTCACAAACAACAAAAACAACAAAAATGGAAAAATGCATAAAAATATAAAAAAGAATAGAAAACAAATATCTCTTTTCTTATTTTCTACCACCTCTAAATTTGTAACTAGTCTCTATCAAAAATTATCCCTATAGGGATAGTTTCATTGTAGAATTGTTCCCATATGGATAGTTTCTATCCAGAGTCATCCTCATAGGGATGACCTCTTTTAGAACTAAGTTACAATCTATGCCTCCTACACCCTCTACTTTTACACCTCCTGCTTTATCTCTAACCACTTATGGTCATAACCAAAATTTAAGCTAGAGCATAGGAGAGTTGTTCCATGGACCCCTCTAATATGATCCCCCTCCTTTAGCTACCCCTCCAACTAATCTGGAGGAGGCACCCTTAACCCTACTCGATAGCATGCCCACTACCCATCATATCTCGTATTCGATTGATGTGGGTCATATTGGACCCCATATTATGACCAAGGCTTAATGTATTAGGCCACCCTCACCGTCTTACCTAAGACCCCTAGTGAGGGGACCTCTTCATCTTCAAACCCAAACATCCTTCATTTTGATCCTAGAACTTCTAGGTCTTTCTCCATCTATGTCACCCAATATTCATCCTCCACTTATCCTTGTTCATGTCTACCTCTCTTACCCCATCCTCCTCTAGATGATTCACCTCAAGTCTCTTTATCCCCACTCTAAGTTTTTGACCGTTATTTCCCCCTTTTCCCCAAGAGCAAACCCACTCTCATGCCTTATATACCCCATCCATTCCTACTTCCCCTATTGCAACCCAAGTTGTTGGTATTGTGTCTATAATCCCCATTACCTCTAACCCCTATGGTCCCTCTTCTTCCACTCTTGCTTCCTCATCACAAACCCTCGCGACTTGCTTTTTGGCTATCACCCTCATTTGCTTTCTCTAGTTCTAATTACTTTCCTAATTTGTATGTTAATGTTGCTTTGCATCATACTTCTTCTATTCCTCTAATAAATTCCCATCTTACCACTCCACGTCATGAGTCCACACACTTCAATTCAACTCCTTTTATAAAATTTTCTACATACATAAATCCTCCTTCAATTGGTGTATATGTTTTTTATGCTTTTATCCCTCAACCTATGTTTCCTCCTTCTAGTTCTTTCCTTCAACCTTCTTATCCTTATTCTTCTCCTCCTCTTCAATCTACTTATCATATTCAACCTCCTTATACTTACCATTCTTCATACTATTCCCAAGCCAACACTTTTGAATAGCCTCCTAATCTTATATTTCACATTGCTTGTAGCCCACCTTCTCAACCACCCCCAACTATTCCTCTTCCTCCACCTTCTAATCCACCTTCCTACTTCACTCAACCTCCTTTGTGGACTCCCACTCCACCTACTTTTCAACTTCTTTAGAAACCTCCACCCATGCCTTATTAATGAATATCCTCATAGTTGCAAGTGCCATGTCCACCTCCCCAATTTAAAAAGTTATCTCCACATATCCAAATAAATTTGATAGTTATGCCACCATCGTACCAATCCCATCCTTCTCTCCTTTTTTCTAGTCCCCATATCCTTCACTGATAGAGATTAGGTGTGTAATTAGGTATGTTTTAATAAATTATAGTTGTTTATTTTTTATTGTTGGGATTAAGGTGCATAGTTGTCATTCAATGCGACCTTATCCGTAACATGGATGTAATGCCTATTTATAGGCCTTTTATTATCAATGGAAATAAGTTTTTGGCTTGTCAATTTCCTTGTGCTTGCGATCTCTAATACCAAATGATATGGAACAGAGATCGTAGGGATTATGTGCGTAATTAGGTATGTTTTAATAAATTATAGTTATTTATTTTTAATTGTTGGGATTAAGGTGCATAGTTGTCATTCAATGTGACCTTATCCGTAACATGGATGTAATGTCTATTTATAGACCTTTGATTATCAATGGAAAGTAGTTTTCGTCTTGTCAATTTCCTTGTGCTTGCGATCTTTGTTCCATATCATTCACGACATCAACTATCCATTTCTTCCTCCCATGTGGCCCATATGGCTTACATACCTTAGCCTCTCCATACATCCTATCCTCCTCTCCATATCATTACTATTATTCATATCACTACCATCTTGAGCCTTCCCTCTTTTCTATCCCTATTGATCTCACACAAGCACCTCAAGCCCCTCCTCATATCAAAATTTAACAAGTTATGGACCACCTCAAAATTCTAGAGCTATACTCAACTAGCTAGACCTATAGCTAAATTTAAAATGAACCTATCCATCTATCTATCCCAACACATCCATATCATTATTGGTTTGAGATGCCCAAATTTGAGAAATTCAAGGGGAAAGAAGACCCCAAAGAGCACTTGAGAAATTTTAAGTATTTATGCTACCAAATTCATGGTAGTGATCCCCTCATGCTGAAAACATTGCCCATGTCCCTTGGGGGACAAATCTTGGAATTGTTTAACAACCTGCCTCAACATAACCTCTTTTATTTTGAGCAATTGGCCAACTTATTCCTAGAGCACTTTTTGATCAATATCAAAAATAAGACTTCATTATCAAATTTGTATAGTCTATGCCAATTTGATGATGATCTTATCAATTATTATGTCTCTAGGTGGCATAGGGTTATTCATGATTCGACATTATCTATACTCCCTTATCGAGCTAGTGAAGATGTTCACAAGGAGCTATGCTAAAAATATCTCAACCACCCTACAAATCCAACAACACTACTCTTTTGACGAAGTGATTGCTCAAGAAAAGGTCATCAAAGAGATCAATATTCAACAAGGGAAACTTAAGATCAAAATAAAAAATGAGTAGCCTAATGATTTTAATAAGGGCAAGAACAATGGTAACCAAACCAAGGCCCCCCAAGTTAACCAAGTAGTGTTGAGTACCACAACAACTCCACAACAAAGTACTCAATTGTGATAATAGAATTTCTAGCCTTAATTAACCCATATAAAAAAAACCCCCTATCCTATTCTAACCAACCTTCCAATCATCCCTAACACCCTCCTCATCCACATCATAATTGGATGCCCCTTTCCAAGCCATTGTCAAATATATTTCAAAATTTGTATGATGCAAAAGTGATTTCCTTGCCTAAAATTTGGCCCAATGATCCCAATAGGAAGAAACCCAAGTGGTATAAGGAACATCAATATTGCATCTATCATTATCAAAGAGGTAATGACATTAATGATTATAAACATCTAAATCATCTGGTATAATATGTGATAACCCCTTAGCCCCTCCAACCAAAACCTTGGCATCTATGAGAATCTATTACCATAGCATGGGATGCAACAATAACAAACATGTGCCTCAACCTCTTCAACCTCACCTCAAAAAATTAACCATGTGAATAGCATCCCATTCCACCAGGTTTTCTTGGGTATGGTAAACATTGTTACCCAAACTCAATGATACCTAGGTCGACCACCTCACCAATATAACCCTCGAGTTTTCTCATCATCAACTGCTCCTCCCTTGAAAGGATATCCTCCTCCTCCCTAACCTATTATCACATTATAGAGTTAATTTATCCATAATATAAGGATGGCACTGGCTAATATTTTGATCTATGACCAAATTCAACAATATCCCCATCATCAAGAGGCTTTGAATAACATATTTTAGTCTATCAATCTAGAAACACATGATCCAAATGCCTTTATCATCTTCATAGGTATTACAAGGACCTACATGTCACCCTCAATAATATTCTATGATCATGAGATAAATTCTCTTGAGGGAGTAGGGCATGATCTCCCTATATATATTATAGCATGTATTGATGGTATGATGTTTAAATGTATCCTTATGGACATTAGATATTCTATCAACCTCATATTCATTGTCACCTTGCAACACCTCAACCTTCCATCTAGCCATCTTGACATCCCTAGCATCACCTTATGGTACTTCAATATCACTTTATGCTCAACGCTTGGTACAATCATCCTTCCTATTCAAGTTGGTGTGAAGACCATACCCACTATTTTCCATATCATTACAAGTAAGATGCAATATAATTTGCTCCTTGGATGACCATAGATCAAAAAAATGTAGTGTGTTCCATCTACCTTACACCACTATTTAAAATATATTCATGAGGGATAGGTGCATTGCATCCTTGTTTATGATGAACTTTTCAAGTATTGTAACATGGCCACTCTTCCATAAGGTTCCACTCTTTGCCATATCATTACAAGTGAGATGCAATATAATTTACTCCTTGGATGATCATAGATAAAAAAAATGCAGTGTGTTCCCTCTACCTTACACCACTATTTAAAATAGGTTCATGAGGGATAGGTGCATTTCATCCTTGTTGATGATGAACCTTTCAAGTATTGTAACATGGTCACTCTTCCACAAGGTCCCACTCTCCCATCTACCCATATTTCCCCTACTAGTGTGCAACCCATTCCCCCTATCCAACCAACACCCCCACCTCTAGTATCTCTAGTCTCCATGGTGGCTAATCATTTTTCTTCTATCCATCCAGCTCATCCTCCATCATAGCCTTCCAATTCTCCATGATCCATATTCTATCCCACTCTACCTACCTATCCTCCTGCTTCATCAGTGCAACCTCTACTCATCATTTTTATTTGATCACCTCCTCCATATTCCTCTTGGTTTACTCCTCTTATGGAACATGTTCATGCTTCCTCCCATATTTCACCTTACCCACCTCCTAGACCTTGAATGTTTAGTCCTACTCCTCCTCTTCCTTCTTCATATTCTTAGTCTCTCTCACCATCTCCTCTTATTCCTTCACCTACTCTGCAAGAGTTTCGCTCTTGGGAATAGTAATCCATGCAGTTGGATTTACAACTTGCACAACCCTCTCCATCTGCTTCCTCCTCTAGTAGTGGATAGGCTACTACATCTCCCTCACCACCACCTTCCTCTTCCTCTTCCATGTCATCCTACCAATATGATCCTTCATCTTCTTTTCCTAATATATATTTACCTCCAAATCTAGCTAGTGTAGGGTCTCCCACCCGACAAACAAGTTAGGGATCACCCTATGTGTCTTTACATTTATCTAGTCCTAGTTTGGGGGAGTATGTTATACATAATGTAACTTTATCCCTTCCTAAAATAGAATCCCTTAAGGATTTTGGTCATCCTTGAGACACACCACTAACTATTAGTGCTATCATTCCCATTTGCTCCTAGTCCAACCATATCAATTTTTTATATGAGGGATTTGGTACCTCTTTATACCAGCGTGAACCTAGGGAGCCTAAGGCACAATTTTGTAGGAACAGTAATCACCTGTCTAACCCTTTCGTATCCATTTGATATTTTCAATACTTCCAATGGAAAGGACTCAGCCTACGGTGCTATGAGAAGGGTTCATGATATGTCATTGAGCCACCCTACTAGTTACCTAAAGATAAATTTGGGTTGGGCTATCACAAGGACTGCAATGTCATCCTCCTCAAGGAAAATTTCAATTGTCTCAACCTTACTCTTGAGGAGGATAATTTTGATGAGTATATTGAACTTGAGTACACCTCTCTAATTCCATTACCTCCAGAGCATTGAGGAAATAATGTTACCACGAGTTACCCACATATGCTTTGGTGGACAACTCGACCATACCTTGGCCAACTCAAAGAATTATGCACTCTTTTATTGAGTGCTTTGAATTCCAAGCCTTAGGTTAAGTTTAATTATTGAATTATTCTCCAATTAATATCTTCTAAGAGATATTTCTAACCAAAACATTTCCATCATGATAATAATTATAATAATAATAATAATATTATCTTATTCTAATGTTGATTCTAACATTAGTACCACATCATATAATTAAATTAACTTTTAGTTAATTAATTTAATTTAATTAACATTAAGTGCTAATCATAATTATTAACCTCGATACTAATTATTTCTAAATGCATGGTAATAAATTTGATTAACCAAAACCAATATTTCTAAGCTTCAAACATGAGCATCACACAAGATTTATAAACCAAAATATACAACCATATCATCCTTGAGTAGAGGGTCTTACGATAACTAAGATGTTATCATCCCTCTAATAAGGTGGACTCTTTTTCTCAAGCAACCTCTTTGTCCAATGGTGCATAATAATCAAGCAACATATATGCAATGTTTCTACATGAAGTATTTTCATTTTATCCTTGAGTTGTCGATAAGGTTGTCATCCATAATTTCTCAAATTTATCTCTCATCTCTGGTGGTTGTCCCATACCAATCCACCCATGAGAGTACCTGGTCCTGCATCCATAAAATTCATCAACAATACCATATTCTCCACATAAACAAAGCATAAAATGTAGCTATCAATACCTTCATAATAACACCAAATAATATTATGCATTATATATCCACACATCAATACATAAATCAAGTGTCAATATCAAGTCATCCCAAGGAGGGTCATTACATGAGTGGTATCAATCACTATGCAAAGGCATGTTGACCCCAATTAACAAAGAAAGTTTGATAAAGTTGCACAAAAATCCTAAGTTATTCATAATTTTTGGCATGACTGATGAGATCTAGTCATATATTTATGACATAGTAAATTCCAAGGATGCATGATATAAAATTGGTATAATGTTCAAATCCATGAATTAGAACCAAATTCTGCACCAACAAATCCAATTATATTGCTTTAATATGAAGAGTGGTGAGAATTTTAAGGGCTTTCTATAATGAATTGTTGAGTTACAAGTCTCACTACAAGTGTTAGACAAAATTATTAGTGATGATGTGCTTGTTCCACTAGTATTGTGAACATTGCCACCTATGTTCAATGTTTTGGTAATAAGTCTAAACATGACTAACAAAAGTCCCACTTTTAGTTTGTTGATTTTTTTTCAATAGGAGAAAGAAATTCAAGATATGAATACTAAATATGAACATGCTTTAATCATACATCAAAAAGGTAATAATTCAATGTAATCAAAGAAAAGTGACAAACCCCAAGCATGATCACCAACATAAAATAAAAGGAAAAATTAGTAATAACAAGGACAAAGAAGTTATTCATGTTTCAATGTCATGTATTTTATCTCTAGGAAACCTAATAATGTGCTTCAAAAGTATAAGTACAATCTATTCTCACAAGGTTCTTTGAAGAACCAACAAAAAAAGGATCAGGTAAGCAAAAGAATACAAATTAGAGAATACATAGAATACTTGAGAAAATACAAATGACCTAACAACGCTTTGAGACAATGGAGCTTATACACTTCTTTAAATATTAGAACAAGGTGGCAGATGTGATGGTTAACTAGGATTTTGATCGACTTCACTTGCTATGGATATCCTTCCAAATAATGGCCACATCAAACCATAAAAACTCTTTTTTCTACTCTTATCATTGATGATAGTAGTTTAGATCTAGATTTATATATTTTTGCTCTATATGGTTACTCTTTTTTTACTTAAATAGCTATAGTAAATTAGATGCGATGGAGAATAGTCTCGTACCCTTTGTTAAAACTTGGCTTAAAAACCTTTAATATTAAAAACCAAAAGATATAATTGAAACCATCCAAAATGACACTACAATCCTTCATTCAAAAATTGTAGAATCTTGCTACTTTTGTTATTGAAATAATAAAAGGAGGTTACAGAGTGATATCCTTTTACAATTCTTGCCCTGAAGGCTACAATGGGGTCTTCCCTAAGGAAGCCCTTTCAGATGTGTACAAAGGTAGCAGGATCTATCTTCTTGGTGTTCCTCAGTGTTGATGGGCTTCTTGCACGTGGGCCACCACTGGATTGATGTGTTCTGTGTACCTATTGACCTGCAAAATATGGTTAGAACATTTGGGGGCTTGCCTCAGTCAAACCCCATGTTTATACAGACAAAAGACTCTCTAAATAAGCTTAAAACATGATAAAAACTAATAAAAATAGTATAAAACTCTAAACTATGCCATATTTACCTACTTGGTGATCATTGTTTGTTGTAGCAGAGGTTCGCACGGGGGGTGCGAACCTAGTGTGAACCGGGAGGTTCGCACGGGGGCATGTGAACCTATACTTTTGTGACCAAATCTGCAAGATGGATTTTTGAGTTGTCCTAGTGTTGCTGCTTCTTCACTTTTTTGATGGGTCACCTTCAAAAATTGTCCTTTTTGGTGTTGATAACCTGTCTCAATCACGAGGAATATTATGAAAGCAACTAAACTACTATTGCAATGTGAGTATGATGGATGTGTGATGGATGTGTGTCTGGAGTAATTTTTGTAGAGTTTTTGTAAGCTAAAGTTGGTCTCTCTAAAATGGTGGAAATGACCTTCTACTTATAGACTTGGCCAAGGTGAGGGGGAGGGGATGAGGTGTCCCCTGTGAGGTGTATATGGTGAGGTGTCCACCTAAGAGGTGTCCCCTAAGGTGTCCTGGCTTATAAATGAGGTTGGGTGAGAGAATCCCTCACCCATCCATAAGTCATGATGACCTAGATAAAAATATCCATTTGGCATTTATTAGCACCTTTTTGGAAATATCTCTTAATTAAAAATTGCCTTTTGTGTGCAAAAGTCTCCATCTTTCATTTATGACCCAGGGGAGTGTGAGGTGGAGAAATATCTGGGTGAGAGGTGGCAAGGCTAGGCTAGGCTAGATAGGTAGTCAAAGTAGACTAGGTGAGGTGGAAGGCTTAAATCAAATCAAGATTAGATCTAATTAAGCATGTGATTAGCCATAAAGCATATTTTGACCAAAAATGTTGACTTTTGACCATAAAGTGCTTTTTGACCATGGTGGAGAATTCAACCTTGGTTGAGTTGGGAATGAGGTCGCATGAGGACCTAGAGTTAAGCGTAGGAAGGGGCTTAGCTAGCCCAAGGGGGCTAAGGATGATGAATAGTGATTTTGATAAATGAATAGTATTTTTAGCCAATTTATGCAATTTTTGAGGGTTTTGCAAATTGATTGACCATGAAGATGAGGAGAGGGACAATGTGCAACTTTTGGGTGTCTACATTTTACCCCTTTTTGTATTGGATTGTGTGAAAACATGGTTTAGTACAAAAACTAATGATATGAATTGATGGAATGATTGGAAGGCAAAGAATTTGTGATTGATGACTTGTGGATGATTGTGAGAGAGACACATTGATAAAAATGGTTTGTGATTGGATACAACACTTTGTAGTATTGTAATGATTGCTTTTTGAGGGAAGGTGTAAGATTGCCTTGCATTATGATCAACTTGAGATGTTTCAATTGTGGAAGAAACAAGTGCCTTTGCTAATTTTTGCTTTTGATTGATTGATGAGCTCTTTTGACAATATTTGACAAACCGTTAGAGCCGTAGGGTAGAACTTTCAGGAGCTTCATTCGAAAGTGGTCTTACGACTACCACAATGAAGAGAGGAATCCATGAGATGTCTACAGTCAGAGGTATTTTGAGGTCTATCAAACATTGATTTGTTTTGGATTGGAGTTTTGATTGAGAAGAGAAATTTCACTTTTGTATCTATCCTAGCATGAGGACTTGAGATAATCTTCAGCAAAAAATTTCTTAGGTATTTGTTGTATCCATGATTGGATGTTTGGTTATTTGATCATGTGCAAGGTAGATTTTGATGTGTTGGATGACTACCCCCTCAAGCGATGAGTTGGCGATGGAGGAAACAAAAATCGATAGTGAAACGATTGATAATGATGAAGAAGAAATGGCAAAAATTTGAATGGAAAAACAAAAAATGAGAATTGGGAGGAATCCAAGAGGAATTTGATGTGGGGGAAACGAATTTGAGTGGAAAGGAAAGGTTCGCATGGGGTCGTGCGAATGGGGGTGGTTCACACGGGGGCATGCGAATCTGTCGGTTCGCACGTGTGGGGTGCGAATCTACGCAAAGCATATTTAAATGGTGAAAATGACATGTTTGACATCATTTGCGTGCGAAGGATAGAGGAAAAGTGGTTGTGGAGGAGAAAAGTGAAAGCGAAGTGCTACCGAGCTATGGAGTGGACTAGACGGAATGGCAAGTACGTCAGTGAGTACGAGTGTGGGGGCGGTGATGCTAGAGGTAAGCGAATTATGCTTTCTCAAAATGTGTGAATTGCTTAGGGTAAAAAGAATATTGTATTTGCTTGAAATGGAGTAGATTAGGCGTGTATGCTAGATAGGAGTGAAATGCATGCACTTTGTGTGAAAAAGGCCAAATGGGTATCTCGGGATGCTTTCTATTTTTGTATGCAAGTATTGTTGATCGTGGGAAAGCGTGAATGAGATGTGATGTGTGGGTTTTGATGTGAGAGTGCATGCATGTGAAAACTGACAAGTGAACAATGCTATTGGGCCAAGTGGGTATCCAAATCTATGTTTGTTTGACCATTTTGACTTTTGATTGATGACCTCATTTTGCGTGCATGTGTGGATGGAGTTGTGCATGTTTTTGCATAATTTGGCATGTTTTTGATGTTTTTTGCACGTGTGAAATGCATTTTTGGATTGTGTGATGAGAGGCAAAATCGTGTGTGTCAAATATTTTGAGAAACAAGAGGTTTGCATGGGGTCGTGCAAACCGAGTGGTTCGCATGGGGGTGTGCGAACGTACCGGTTCGCACGGGGTCATGCGAATGCATGTTTTTATTTTTTTTGTGCATGTGTACAATTGAAAAATGTAATGTATGGAATGAGTGTAACTACAATGTGATGTAGAAATATACAGATGATGAAATTTGCCTATGTGAATTAGAAAATAAAATGCATGAATTTTTGTTATTTACAATGATGTTTTTGAAAAATTGTGAGTGATATTTGACATGTGATATGTGATTTGTGGTAGGTGAAGAAGATATTTTCTCGACATCGGCTACAAAATTTAGAAAGGCATTGTAGGATGTATGGTGTGCAGAGGATGGGGATTGGTTGCACGTCGTAGGGTTTTATGGTGTGTGGGAGATGCGTGAGGTGCATGTGAACCACGCATATATTTTTGCACTATGTGAGAGGTGGGATCCTGATAGGAACACCTTTCACCTACCGATAGGGGAGATGACAGTGACCCTAGAGGACATATACCGCATCTATCGGCTGTCGATAGAAGGGATTATAGTGATGATGGTAGAGAAAGATGCACGAGATGGCATCTTGCAGAGGGTGTTTGGGCATAGATGGAGGAGGGTGGATGCGAAGGGTGGGGTGGATTATGCAAAGTATTGGCTAAAGAAGTTCCTATCCAATCGCCATGCAATGGTGATGTTGATGATAGCCAACCATGCTTTGCCAGATACTTTAGGGGTGAGATTCCCTTGGAATATGATGGGGATAGTGTGTGACATGGTTGAGCAGAGTATTGTATATGCATGGGCACCCACGTTACTGGCACAGGTGTATAGAGAGCTCCATGGAGTGGTGAGGATGGAGTGGATGGGCATTAGTGTTAGTCCACTATTGTAGGTGTGGGCTTGGGAGCATATCATGATTTTATGGCCATCAGAGTTACCGCATGATGCACATAGTGTGGATGGTCATGATGTGCCTTATGCGATGAGATGGAGGGTAGATATGGAGAAGAGAGTGAAGAGAGTGTGCAAGGGTGATTTGATGTATCATCGAGAGGATCTAGGAGGCTTGAGGATGGATCAGGTGAGATGGAGGCCTTGGTGAGGAGCACCTGATTGGGTTGAGGATGTAGAGTAGCTAGTTTGCATCAAGTGAGGGTGATGGGTGGTGGGGAAATACCTATCATAGATAGAGTATTTTCCATTCTCATAGGTGTTATGATAGTTTAGGTTATGATAAGGGTGACCAGATCCACCCGTGGTGATCTTTAGAGTGGCAGGTGATATAGGGCCAGAGCCAGTGGTGCCACCACTTGATTTGATACCTGATGAGCCATTAGTTGTCCTTGATGTGGATAACATGAGGACCATGCTAGAGTATGATGTATGGTGGTCCAAGCAGTGATGGGAGCCTATGCTTAGGGTGGTGGATGGATGGGGTGAGGTGGTAGGAGTGTTTCTAATTAGGACATTACTAGGTGGGGTGAGGGTAGCATCACTAGGACATGTGGGAGGATGTAGGGATGAGGGATCACCTGAGCTTAGTGAGGAGGAGGAGGTAGAGTTGGATCAGCTTATTAGGTGGGTGAGGTCACATCATGATGATCGAGATCGATTGGTGAGTGATAATGGTATAGGGCCATCGATGGAGGGTGGTGAGGGGATAATAGAGGGTGTAACAATGATGGAGGATGTGCCATTGATGGATATTATTGATGATTCATCAGATGATGAGGGTATGGTAAGGTTAGATGAGTCACCTTTGATGGAGGAGGGTGGTATTGGTGGGGACACGATGGTAGAGTCAGTAAATTTTGATTTTATCATAGAGCTATAGGAGATGATGGTGGTAGAGGATGAGATGCAGTAGCTATGAGGGGAGGTGAAGAAGCTTAAGGATAAGCTTCTGGACATCGAGTTGGATTGGGTGATTGATCACTCAACATTAGAGGAGGAGAGGCATGAGGTGGAGGTGGAGTTGAGGGTCACCTTAGAGGAGCGAGATGAGGCGAGAGTTAGATTGCAGTAGGTGATCGAGGAGAGGGATGCATTGAGGAGGGAGCAAGATATGCTCATTAGTGAGTGAGATATGCTCAGAGGTGAGCGAGATGCTATGAGGATAGAGAGAGATGAGATGATTGAGTCCACTGAGTGACTACAAGGGATTTTGGATGCAATGAGGGCAGAGACAGAGGTCATGAAGGCCAATCATCTAGTGAGGATCATGGAGCTAGAGTAGCATGTGTGTGACATGGAGGCTTCTAAGAGGTGGGTGGCGAGGGAGATTGAGGGTTTGGAGGTGATGGTGCCATAGTTGGAGTAGGCATGGGTGGAGGTGGGGTATTTGCAGTAGGTAAATGTAGGATTAGTAGCAACCCACATGAAGGAGGCTACAAAGAGGGCTAAGTGTGAGGGGGAGTTGTTGATGCATGGGATACCTATTCCTTCATACTCAAGATCAGTGTCATTGTCACAAGATCACTCGCATTAGAGTCTATGAAGTTCACCATAAATGGTGGGGAGGAGTCAGTAGATGGTGGCACCTATAACATCACAGGCAATGGGGTTGGCACCAATGGTGCGGATGGAGTCACTAGTGGCACTAGAGATGGGGGATGCGTAGTCAGTGTAAGGGATGGTAGAGCGAGTGCTAGTAGATGAGGGGAGTGGAGAGACTCCCATGGGATAGCATGCATGAGGGAGCTATGAGGGTGGCGATGGAGGATCAACCCACCATTTTGTATTTTTATGGATGTATATATGATGAGTTGTTTTTGTGGTGGTGTATCGATAGGGGTACACACCTTATTGTAGTCATATGGTATTTTTGATAGATAGATATATACATGATATGGACATGTGGTGATGTGCCCACAAGGGCACACACACTTTATTGTAGCCTTGATGGTGCTTTTGATATATATAGATATATACATGATATTCTATGATATTTGTGTGAGATTGCATTGATGTGTATGTTTGCTTTTGCTTTTGATTATGTATGAGTATGAGTGATGTGTTTGTGGTAGAGTATAGTTGTGTATATGTATGCATGTGGAGTATGTGATAGATGTGTATATACATGGAATGTTGAATGAATAAATAAATGGGAACATCACGTATGAAATAATGTGAAATGAATATGCATGACATGAAAATGCAAGTGACAAAAAGTAATGCTTGGAGAAAGCATTTGCATCTTTGCAAAAATTAGATAGTGTAATCCATTCCATTTTTTCTAAGAAGTTGGATATGAAGATGTTATTAAAGAGATTCGAACATTACAGTCTTAAGTAATCAAACCCATTGAATAACTGAGCAAAATTTCTTTGACAAATCTAGGCTATCTTGGTAAACAAGACCTCAAGCATGGATTAGTGTGTGTAAAGTGATGTTCATTTGACCATTTTGAAAAAGGGTGGTTTCAACTGCATGGTAACTTAGCCTGTAAGCTAGCTCATCAATATGGACCTGAGGATCATAGGGATTCAAGCTTTTTGATAGTACTCTCGAGGCTTTTCCTTTTGTTTTCTACCCTTGTATTGTCTTTTCTCTTTTTTTTTTTTATTTTTTTTTTATTTTTTGTGGGCGTTGGATTTTGTTTTTTGCCCTTTTTCTTTTGCTTTTTAGCTTGTCCTTTTTCAATCCTCAAGTTTGAGATAAATCATGTAAATGATATGATGAGCAAGGTGATTTTTTCTAGGCGATCAATATGCATACAGTGTGGCCAGTTCTATTTTCAAAATTTGCTTAGTGTGTAGGATGTGCAATTTAATCCATGAATGAGAGCAAGTCAACCAAGGGAAGTCTGGAAATGCTTTTGAAATGTGCCAACTTTGGATGGTGGTTGATTAAATAATTGTATATGGGTGAAGCACTCAAAACATTTCAATAATCCTATCTCATGAAAATGGGATTGGGCACCAAAACTATTGTGCTAGCATGTGCGTATTTAATTCTCCAAGCATGGTATTCACAATGATTATGTACAGGTACATGCATGAATGCAATTTATGAGTATGCAAAAATATGGAAAGGTGGAGCAAAGTATGAAGCAAATGATGTGATGTTGCAAATGAAGGAAAAGTGGGAATTTATGTACAAGGTTGCCCCAGTATTATGTGCAATGAAATGAGGTGATGAAGTGAACGGGAGATGATGGGGAAGGACAAAAAAGAAAGAATTATAGAAGAAGAGGAGAAGAAGGGAAGGAGAAAGAAGAAGAAGAAGAGAAGAGAAGAAATGAAACCAATCAAAGGTATGTAGCCGCTCGAAGCGTGACCATACAACATTGATGAGTAACAATAAGAAAAGAAAAGAAAGAAGGAGAAGGGAATGAAGAGAAGAAGGGGAATGAAAGGTATGTAGCCACTCGAAGCGTGACCATACAACATTCATTAAAGAAGAAAAAGAGAGGGAAGGAAGAAGGAAAATATGTAGATGAAGCAGATTTTGATGTAAATGCAATTTGATCTAATGTCGCAGAATGCCAAAAAGGTATTGTGTTTGTTTTTGTGTTTGTATTTTTTGTTGTTTTTTTTGTGTAACCATGATGATATGTACAAGGAATGATGAGCTGCAGTGCCTACACTTAGGCGTAAAATTCTCAAAGATGAATAATGTTAATAGGCTCAAGGTCAGCAATGCCTTCCAATGTGGCAAGGCGATATGCCCCAGATCCAAACTTTTGAGTAACCATGTAAGGGCCTAGCCAATTAGGTGCAAATTTGTCACGGAGATGGCATGGTTGGCTAGTAATTTTTGGTTCTCCTTGAGGACTAAATATCCAACTTGAAATTCTCATTGGTGTACCTTAGAATTATAGGCACGTCGAAGATGATCTTGATAAACATGTGTATGTTCAATAGCATGAATGCGGTGTTCATCCAATAGGGTCAATTGATCTAACCTGGCTTGATGAGCGGTGTCATCATCAATGAATTCTTGCATAGAGACCCGTAAGGATGGAATTTCGAGCTCCAAGGGCATGATGGCTTCAGTGCCATATACAAGAGAAAATGGGGTTGCCCCAGTTGGAGTACGAATGCT
Organism: Wollemia nobilis; assembly: GCA_028583015.1. Lineage (NCBI taxonomy): Eukaryota > Viridiplantae > Streptophyta > Pinopsida > Araucariales > Araucariaceae > Wollemia > Wollemia nobilis. Next base: position 60,590 of record JAQPPZ010014708.1, read on the forward strand.
TGTGCGATAGGCCCATAAGGCCAGTGGCATTTGATTATGCCAATCACGATGTGACTCTGCAATGGTCTTGCGAAGAATGGCATAAATGGTTTTATTTGTAGCTTCTGCTTGGCCATTACCTTGTGGGTAGTATGGAGTAGAAAAGCTATGTTGGATGTTGAATTTCTCACATAATGCATGCAAATATTCTTGTTCTTGAATGGGGTACCATTGGTCATCAAATCCGCATAGGAAAGGACTTTCGATGGGTTTGTGCGCCCTGGACCTGCGACCAACATTGAAAGGCCGAGGGGAAGAGATGCCCCTTGTGCCAATCTTTGAAGAAAGGTTGGCTCCTATACTAATCTACTTTTGGGGTTTGAGACAAGAGTGCAGGAAAGAAATAAACAGAGTAAGGGTTAGGAAAATAAATAAAAAGGATTAAGGGTTAGAGAAAGAAATAAAGAGTAAGGGTTAGAAGATGATGATTTAAGGTGGGAGAGAACAGGAAGCATGATTACTCGCTAACAACTCGAATAGCAACAAGAAATACCAAGAATAACATGAAAGAAACGAAATGCCGAACTTCCTATGTATCCTCTGGACGGGTTCGTAGGGTTATCCTTTCTCTCTCACTGGAATTCAAGATTCAGAGTAACAACGATTGAGACAAGGGAATAACAGAAACCTCAATCCACCAGGCAGCATAAAGGAAAGCGACAAGGCATTTTTCCTCTCCTATGTATCCTTTAGGGTGAATTTTAGGGGTTCAATCCCCGATCGCACACCAAATTCAAGATTCAGAGTCTCAGTATGCGAACGAGAAAAGACAAAAGAATTAAGCACAAAAGGCAACATAAAAGAGAGAAATAGAGCATAGAAAGTCTTTAGTATTAAATGCATGACATCAAGTTACAACAGCTTTCTAGCAAAAAGTTCCCCCTCTTTTACATTATAAAATCTAGGTTTTTATAGAGGACCCGACCCTCTAAGTCATAATTACACAGAATGGTGAAGTATTCTTGAGATCTGAGAAGTCAGATTCTCACGGCCCTCGAGACTGAGCTTTCTAATCCATTACCAGAACAGGCAACTGTGACCGGGTCAACCGCGGAAGTATGCATTGATGAACCGCCTGAGCATCCCTGGTGCAATGCTCGAGTGGCCACCATGCTCGTCGAACTTCTCCTTCAGGGACTGACACTTTGCTTCCAATTGCCAAAAAAGGACAACGAGCTTATTGGGCAAGAAAGAATGCATTTACGAGGCACTTGATGGTCTCGAGAAAATACCCGGCTTGGAGTGCGTGCCCCTCATGAAAAAGCAACATGTCGCGATATCATGACATTTCTATGCCTTCAGCTTGGTTCTTCTTGTTGCATCACGAAAATATGACATGTCGCGAAATCATGACATGTCTATGTCTTTGTCTTCTTTTGTTGCTTGGAGTCGCGAAAATGCAACGTGTCGTGATATCGCAACACTTTTTGACCTTTGCCCTTTCCCCTTGCCCCTATGTGACATGCGCGGGTGCGATATCACGTGACCTTTTCCCCCTTTCCCTTCTTCCTCTAAATGACATGGATCGGCGATATCAAGACCACTCCACCTTTTTCTTTGCTGCGCTCCCTTCCCCCCCATTCCCCCCCCTCTCTCCCCCCCCGTTTCTCCTCTCCTCTCCCTTTCCCCCCCACCGCCCCCTTTTTCCCCCCCCCCCCCCACCCCCCTCCCCCCCCCCCCCTCCCCCCCCCCCCCCCCCCCCCCCCCCCCCCCTCCTCCCCCCCCCCCCCCCCTTTGGAGCTATTTTCTTTGGCCTGCTTGGTAGCAAAGCTTTTCTTCTTCATTATGTATACAAGGGAGTGGCATGGAAAGCCAAAATTGCTGCAACACTTACAAATAAAAAAAAAATACTCTTGTAAAAGGAAATTTTTTGATTTTTTTCTAGCCCTTGTGCAATGTGACAAAATTGTTAACATTCTTGGCGGCTCGCGGGGCATATTGCTAGTCTAAATGCAGAGATCCCAAGCCTTTATCCATTGGGTAACAGAGTCATTCTCATTATCTTCTTCTTCTGATCATCCACCGACTGGCATATATTTTTTTTTGTGCCTAAGCTCCTAAGAAACCTTAGTGCTTTTGGATTTTATTTACCAGCTGGGCTATTTACAATTTATACAAAATTTGCGGCATGACAGACATACCGCCATCACAAACTCAGCCTCAGGTGTCTATCCGATGAATCTGCAATGCCCGAACCAGATCATATTGAACTTCAGTTGATCTTTGAAGTTTGGCTGGCTTCTTCCCGGAAGTTGCTTTCCATCTTTGGGTAGGAAGAAGCAACATAGTGAGTTGTCACCTTCCTTACTTTCTTGATGCAAGATGTGGCAAAGAAGTTCGCAACGCGAGGGTCTTCTTGGGGCACTGGCCACAGTGATGGCTCAAACCAAAATATCGAAGAGTCTAGTAACTACGGTCTGGGTACAGGTTCCTCCATTTTCTTGATGCAATAACAGGGCTCCTCCAACAAAGAGCAAACTTCTATGATCTCTTCAGGTTCAGCCTCTTAGTGATGTACACTTGATGGATTTTGGTTGAACATTTGCATGCTATGCTCAAGGATACAAAAAGAGTACAAAACTGGGGCCTCTTCGTTTTCAGGCTCTACCACTTGAGCCTGCTCCTCTTCTTGGCCCATCCTCTGATGGAGATCGCAAGCAACCATATTGTTCATTGTTGGGGCAAAGCTTGCAAACTACCAGGGTTGGACTTGGATGGGATCTGCCTCTCGAGCTCCACATGAATCGTATCTCAACCAGCCTCGGTGTATGAGAGGATGTCCAAAAAAATGTTTGCATTGGACAGACAGGAGTAGCAACTATTGGAGAAAGTGATGGGGCCTCTCCCCACTGCCACTTTCTTGATAGAAACTATTCTACGCGTACTGCTTCCTCGAATATCTGAGGGAATATTTGTTCACTAGATCATAGCAAGAGGAGGCCTATGTTCGGGTGAAAAGCCCAAACATAGTAGAGGTGGGCTTAGGCGAGCATCGGTTGGATCTCCCTTGGAATTCTTTTCCAACTTCTGATGAATCAAATATTGAAGTCCGTGACGCTCTCCAAAGATGCTCTCTTGATGGTGGAGAGGTGCGTCAAAAGCTGGAAGGGATATTGAGAGCCATCAAATGTTTCGAATAGTGCTCCCGCTAAGTCATCCCATGAGCGATACTCCTAGGCCCCGAGATATTCGACCCATGACATCTTCGTGGATTATGTCATAGAGGAACACTAAATCAGCAACAGCTTCAAGGTGCTCTCGGGCCATTCTCGTGGTGCCATCGTATGTTGTCAATGCCTTCAAGGCGATGTCGAGAATCTTGTGGTATCTTTGGAGGTTCAAGGGGCCTCGATCATCCCAGCTAGGAAAGCTTACCCCTGCCATTATAACAGTGGTCTACAGATATCACGGTTATCACCGTTGAGTCGAAGTCGCCAGGTGAACATTCTTTCTCCGCCTGTGAGGTCAAGGCTACTCACCGAACCTTGATTCCTTCGGGATATCTTCTTTCAGCTTAAAAAGAAAATGGGTGCCTACGATCAAGAAATCTGGGTATTCGGCTCCACGAGTCGCCAGGTGATTTTGACAGATATAGACAAGCCAGAGATTCACCAAACTCGAGCTTTCTTAAAACATGAGACTTTTGGCATGAAGGCTCAAGATACATTCGCTAGATGCTAGGAGTCTTTTGGTAATGATAGCATCAATTCTCACTACCACTTAGACTGACCGGATCTCACTGAGAACTGTTAGAACTATTGGCTCCGATGGAGAAGGGCTTGAGGTCTGTGAAAATTCGCATAGGAAAGGACTTTCGATGGGTTTGCACGCCCTAGACCTGCGACCAACATTGAAAGGCTAGGGGGAAGAGATGCCCCTTGTGCCAATCTTCGAAGAAAATGCCGGCGCCTATACTAATCTACTTTTGGGGTTTGAGACAAGAGGGGTGGAAAGAAGAATAAACGGAGTAAGGGTTAGGAAAATAAATAAAAATGGGTAAGGGTTAGAGAAAGAAATAAAAAGAGTAAGGGTTAGAAGATGATGATTTAAGGTGGGAGGGAACCGGGGAAGCATTATTTCCCAACAAAATCTAATAGACAAAAGAAATACCAAGAATAACATGAAAGAAACGAAATGCCGAACTTCCTATGTATCCTCCGGATGGGTTCCACGGGTTCTCCTTTCTCTCTCTGGAATTCAAGATTCAAAGTAACGATGATTGAGACAAGGGAATAATAGAAACCTCAATCCACCGGGGTAACATAAAGGAAAGCGACAAGGCATTTTCCTCTCCTATGTATCCTTAGGGGGAATTTCGGGGGTTCAATCCCCGATCGCCACCGGATTCGGGATTCCGAGTCTCAAGTACGCGAACGAGAAAAGACAAAATAATTAAGCACAAAAGGCAGCATAAAAGAGAGAAATAGAGCACAAAAAGTCTTTAGTATTAAACGTAGGACATCAAGTTACAACAGCTTTCTAGCAAAAAGTTCCCCCCCTTTTACATTATAAAATCTGGGTTTTTATAGAGGACCCGACCCTCTGAGTCATAATTACATAGAATGGTGAAGTATTCTTGAGATCTGAGAAGTCGTATTCTCACGGACCTTGAGACTGAGCTTTCTAATCCATACCAAAACAAGAAACTATGATCGGATCAACCGCGGAAGTATGCATTGATGAACCACCTGAGCATCCTTGGTGCAATGCTCGAGTGGCCGCCATGCTCGCCGAACTTCTCCTTTAGGGACTGACACTTCGCTTCCAATTTCCAAAAAATGACAACGAGCTTATTGGGCAAGAAAGAATGCATTTACGAGGCACTTGATGGTCTTGGGAAAATACCTGGCTTGGAGTGTGTGCCCCTCGCAAAAAAGCAACATGTCACGATATCGCGACATTTCTACGCCTTCAGCTTGGTTCTTCTTGTTGCATCGTGAAAATATGACATGTCGCAAAATCGCGACATGTCTATGTCTTTGTCTTCTTTTGTTGCTTGGAGTTGCGAAAATGCGACGTGTCGCGATATCGTGACACTTTTCAACCTTTGCCCTTTTCCCTTGCTTCGGTCGCGAAAATGCAACATGTCGCGATATCGCAACACTTTTCCATTGCTACGCGCTTTTTCCTTGTTGTAGGTCGCGAAAATGCGACATGTCGCGATATCGCGACCTTTCCTCTTCTCTTAATCCGCGTTTCCCTTGTCCATCTTTGTTGTATCCTTTTTTTTTTTTAAATGCGACATGTCGCGATATCGTGACACTTTTCATTCCGGCTCATCTTCTTGCTTCCAGGTCGTGAAAGTGCGACGTGTCGCGATATCGCGACAGTTTTTGTCCTTTGCTCTCCCTTGTCGCTTTGAGCCATGAAAATGCGACATGTCGCGATATCGCGACACTTTTTGTTTTCTGCTCAGTGCTGCTTCTTGCATCGCAAAAATGCAACACGTCGCGATATCGCGACGCTTTTCTTGTTGGCGCTTTTCCCTCGCTGTCGGCCGCGATAACGCGACATGTCGCGATATCGTGACACTATTTGCCTCTGCTCCTCTTTCATGCTTTCGGTCACAAAAATGCGACATGTCGCGATATCGCGACACTTTTTCCTTATTGCGCTTTGGAGCTATTTTCTTTGGCCTGCTTGGTAGCGAAGCTTTTTCTTCTTCATTCTGTATACAAGGGAGTGGCATGGAAAGCCAAAATTGCTGCAACACTTACAAATGAAAAGAAATACTCTTGCAAAAGGAAATTTTTTGATTTTTTTCTACCCCTTGTGCAATGTGACAAAATTGTCAATAGGTACCATTATCAAAGAGGATCTTAGATGGGATGTCGAAACGGCACATGAAATGTTGTGTGACAAAATCAACAATTTTAGGACTGATCATTTGGATTAAAGGGATGGCTTCCACTCATTTTGTGAAGTATTCAATTACTGTAATGATGAACTTGATATTATCATATGAGGTGAGAGTGATTTTACCGATAAGATCTAAACCCAATTATGTAAAAGGGCCACATTGATTGAATAGGTTGAAGAGCCTGAGAAGGCAAATGCATAAGATTAGCATGATGTTTGTATTTGACACACTTTTTGACATAATCACAACAATCATGTTCTATTGTGGGTCAATAATAGTCCATTCATAAAATACGTTTGGTAATGGCCATACCACTGAAGTGGCCACCACAAGTACCATCATGAGCCTCTTGGATGATGCATTGGGCTTCATATAGTTTAAGATAATGCAATAAGATGTCATCATAACTTCACTTGTAAAGGATATCGCCTAGCAATGTATAGCGAATTATGCATAGCTTGAAAGCTCATTTATGAGTATGATTTATATTGGGTGGGAGAATACCAAGCTTGATGTAATCATTGACATAGGAAAACCATGGGTCATGCGATTCAGCTTCGATGATATTGATGCCATCATCATGAGAAGGTGGGACAATAGAAATGGCAGAATGGAAGAGGATGTGAATGGACATGTGAGTTGTGTCAAAAAGTGAGTTTTGTGAAATGAGTGAACCTAGAGAAGCCATAGTATCTACAAAATGATTGGTATAACGTGGAGTGGTAGTGATGTCATACCACTTGAACTGGGCCAACAAGTGTTTGGCAACGTGTTTGTATTGTTGAAGGGTTGGGCAACAATATTGCCATTCTCCCTTAATTTGATTCACAATGAGGAGGGAGTCACCATATATGTCTAGGTACCAAATATGCATTGAAATTTCTTGTTTTAAGCCAAGGATGAGAGCTTCATACTCGACATTATTATTGGTGCAAGGAAAGCCTACCTTGAAGGAAAAGACGAGGGGCTCCCCCTACGATGTGAAAAATACTATACATGCATCGCCTCCATGCACACAATGAGAGCCATCAAAAAAGAGGGTTAATTCAGTGATTGATTCAGGTTCCACAAATTCTTCAGCTTCAGTAGTATGAAATACAGAGTCATCAGGAAGCTAAATGAGTATTGAGGTGTTACTTGGTAAAGGTGCTTCGATCAACTAATCAACAATGACTTAGCATTTGATGGATTTTTGACTAATGAACTCGAGGTCAAATTCTGTGAGAAGCATGATCCATTTGGTCGTATGACTATTATGGTAGCTCTTACCCATCATGTAGCAAAGTGGATTATTATAGGCTATGACATAGGTAGTGTGATTAATCATGTAATATCGTAGCTTTCGTGTAACAAAGACAATGACAAGGTAAAGTTTTTCCATGTAGGCATATTGTGTCTCATAACTAATCAATGTACAATTGATGTAGTATATGACCTACTCTTGGTTCATTTCATTCTTTTGGGTGAGAAGCATGTCCAATGTAAAATTGGTTGTAGAAATATAGAGATGAAAAGGTCGATCTGGATGGGATGGTGATAGAACGGGTGGAGATGTAAGGTGTAATTTGATGCAATCAAACACAATTTGACATTTATCATCCCTTTTGAAAGGGACCCACTTTTGAAGGAGATGGTTGAATGATTGATACTTGTCAAAAAGTTGGATGATAAATCACTGGATGGATTGGATTCTTCCTTACAAGTTGTGTAGCTATTTGAGATTCGTAGGGGTGGGCATATCAATGATAGCTTCGACCTTTTAGGGATCTACCTAGATACCTATTTGTGAAACGATAGAACCCAAGATTTTACCTATGGTAATACCAAAGCCACATTTTTTTAGATTTAATCAAACATTATGTTCAAGGAGGTGATAAAAAATTTGGCGAAGGTCCTCAAGATGTTGACCACGGGTTTTATATTTAGCAATGATATCGTCGAGATAGTCCTCGATGATTTTGTACATAAGACCATGAAAATGTATGTCATTGCACGTTGGTAGGTTGTCCCAACATTCATAAGGTCAAAGGGCATGACCTTGTAACAAAATATCCCCAAGGGGTTGTGAAGGAGATCTTATGCTGATCATCTGGGTTGACACAAATTTTATTGTAACCCAAAAAACCATCCATGAATGATAGCATTTCGTGTCTGGATATGACATCGACCAATGTATCAATATTAGGGAGTGGAAAATTGTCCTTGGGACAAGATTTGTTAAAATCCCTAAAATTAGTGCAAATACGAATACCCCCTTAGGTTTTTTTATGGAAACCATGTTTGAAACCCACTCAGGGTAATTGATAGGTTGTATAAATTCCACATTGAGAAGTTTATGTAACTCCTATTTAACCATAAGAGCAACGATGGGGTGGATTCGGTGTAACTTTTGTCTTACAGGTTTGGCATTATCATATAGGACTAGGTTGTACACAACTAATGATGTATCAAGGCCTGGCATATCCATGTATGACCATGTGAACATCTTTATGTAGTGCCAAAGTAAATTGGTGAAAAATATGCGCTCATCATCAAAAATGTTAGCAGCAAGATAGACAATGCGAGGGTGATCAGGGTCGTTGCCAATGTCAACTTTGATAGTGTCCTCAACAAGCATGTGAGAACCATCATGAAGTTGGGCGGGTGTTGAGATGATATGAAGGTCATCAATGGCCTCGAGGAGTTGGAATTTATCATCTAGATAAATATTTATATGATTAATCCATGGGAGATGAGGTGGAACGAAGGGCAAAGGTGCATTAGCGGATCACAATAATTGAGGTGTTGGAAGAAATTCAACGGGTGAAGGTGTGGAGGAAATGTCATTGAAATCAAAAAAGTTGAAGATGGGAGGTGGAATGTAATTGGGATGGTTTGGATATTGGAGTGGGGCATATAAGTCAATAGAGATCATGTTAACAAATACGCTAGATATGGTGGAGGTGAGGGATGAAGGTGAGAAGGAATCAGAAGAGGATAACAATGAATCTAGAAATGATTGGTGACAACCAGGGAGTAAAACGATAGGTAAAGAGGAGGAATGAGTACTGGGGACTCAAATAGGTGCTCTCTCATGAAGGGGAATAAATGGAACAACTGGCAGAGGTGAAGAAGGTATATCGATTGGTAAGGGTGGATCGAGTGATAGGTCAATGAATTGATGAGCAAGGGCCTCAACCTCGAACAAAGAGAGTGGTTTATAGGGTGGATATGGATGAAAGAAAATAGATGGAATATCGACTGTAGAATGAGGGGACAAAATATCTATCAATAAATTAAGCTCAAATTCATCGTCAAAAAGGACCTTAAAGGGATCAAGATTGTACAAATCATTCTCAAGAGTATTGATTGTTGCAGGATGATAACCAATTCCATATCGATCGATAGGTTTTCATAAGGGAGGATTGATGAGGGTGTGACACCCTTGTTCGTATCTCCCTAGACCATAACCATACCAGTTGTACATACGAAGATAATGCTAGGTAAAATTAGGATTTGACATGTGATTAAGGTTGCCAAAAAATCTGGTTTATGATAGTGGAGGTGCAGTAGGTTCCACGGATGAGTCAAGTCTCCCATATATGAAATTTGTGCAATTATCAGATGGACCGAGATGAACAACAACCCTGATAGTTAAGGGCACGTCATGAGGTCGACCAAAGTCATGGGTGGACTGGATGGTGGGTAAAATAAACAGAGCATTGCATACATTATACTCACCAGGACCAGGTGTGGTCATGAGTATAGAAATGTGAGGAGGGGCCATATGCTCAGGTTGAGGGGAGGACCCCCTGGGTGGTGAATATGGCGGTGGGATGGGTGTAGATGGAGTGGAGGGTGAATTGGATGAACTAGAAGGATCCAATTGAGCTAATTGGTCATCAAGTCAAATGGCATGTTGTATCCACTCATAGCACTCAACAGGTGTTCTAATGATTGGATGATTTGCATAGGTGAACTGAGAGGTTGGAATAGAAGTTGTGACTGGCGGGTTAGGGACTACTTGTGCCCACACAAAATGGGGCATAAAGCAACGAGAATATGGAGATGGGGTAGGAAGAATGGGAGGGTTTTTGGAGGTGGAAGCTAGAGGAGGTGTAGCAAAAAAGGTGAATGGGGAAAGTGGTGTAGAGGATGAGGATTGAAGATGTGAGAATGTAGGAATAGCTAGAGCACTAGGATTTAAGGTGGATTTGATGAAGATGATGCAATATTGCTCAAATCGAGTGTGGGATGTGAAGGTGAGGATGACGGATAGGTGGTATCCAAAGAACAACATGGAGTGGAAGTGAATTGCATAGATGATAAGGACGAACCTAGTAGAAGGGCAACAATATTGCAAAATTTGAATGGGTCACTGTCAGCAGGGATGTAGTGGACCAAACCATTATGGACATATTTAATACAATGATGTAGCGTGGAGGGGACACATTGCATGTCTCAAATCCAAGGGTATCCTAAAAGGATGTTATACTGCATCTTGCTTTTAATAACATGGAAGAGGGTGGAAATAGTTTTGGCACTAACCTTGATGGGAAGGATGATGGTACCAACGGTAGGGTGCATAGAGCCATCAAAATATCAAAGGTCCATAGGAGTAGCGAGGTAGGAAGGAGGAAGGTGAATATGGCCAAGGGCGATGGTAGAAATGATGCTGATGGAGGAGCCGGTGTCAATGAGAACATGCTTATAAGTAATGGTATTTATGTAAGCCTGAATATGCAATGGTGGATCTGCTCCCTCACCTACAACTTCAGTAATCTCATGGTCATGGAAGCTGATGGAAGGTTGTACACATCTCTGGATATTGCCAACAAATTTGGCAAAAGTATCAGTATCACGAGTCTCAAGATCTAGAGAGCAGAGAATGGAATCGAGGGCCTCATAATGAGGTTGGGATTGTTGCAGGAGGTCATATATGGATAACCTTGCAAGGGTGATGCAGAGATGATGGGAAATACTACCACAGATAGTCATGACATTCCATGGTATAGGAGGAGGAGCTAGTGGAGGGATTGGTGTATTTAAAGAAGGCAGTGGGACAGAAGTGGAAGGATGCTAGGCTTTAGCAGGAGGTGGATAATGTTGATTACGAGTAGCAATGTTGATCATCCCCATAAACCCCTACTGAGAAGGACCTTGATTGACATGATTGACCTGGTATGGATTAGATTGAGATGGATTACCCCTATGCTCGAGTAGTGGATTTTGATAAATTTCCAAGTTTTGATTTTGTGATGAAAGGGGATTAAAAACCTGAATGGCAACATGATCGATAAGATCTTGCATAGTATGGCAAAAAATGTAGTATGCATCAAGGGAATGACCATGTTGGTGATGGAAATCATAAAATACCTGTAGATTATGGTCTCGTGAGAGTGGACGATTTGGATCATGAGGTTGTATGTTAGGCAAAGTGACGATGCCTCCATCATATAATCTATATAATAAGGCAAGCATGGGCTTAGGCAAAGACATCCAATTACATGGTGGATGAGGAGGGTGAGGATTATGACCCTAGTATGGATTGGAAGGCGGAGGAGGGTTGATTTGGTATGCATTTTGGGGAGGTCGAGGTGGTGTTGATTGCAGAGGTTGAGATGATGGGGCTTGAGGTGGTGGGGATGGTCTAAGGTGGTTTGGAAGTGGGTGTTACATATGGATTGCAATTATAGTGATAATTGGATGGATATGGTTGCTTCGGACAAAGCTTGATCTTGCATGTGTGGACCTTGATGTCCTTGATAACTTTAGTTTGGACAATAGCTTCCTTAAATGTACGTGTTGTGTGGTATTTTCACCCAATTGTGAAAGTACACTCTCCTTTAGGATTTGGGTTCCAAATCCCCTCTTGCAAAGAAGTTAAACAAACAACTTCTCCAAGGTCTCCGCTATATTAGCATTTGCATATGTGTATTAGTAATCTCAAATAAAGATATTCAATTTAAATGCTTTGGAACACCTTAGTGATTGCAAGTAACTGTAAACAAGGGGCAATGTTGGTTTATTTTACCGTGAAACTTTAATGATTGTTCATTGAATCAAAATAAAGCAAATGTGAGTTGGCCCTCATATGACCACGATGTAGCTTCAAAATGGAAATTTGTGAAAATGCCGTAAAACATAACTCCTTCAATAGGCTTATGAATGAAACATGAAACAAAAAAAATGAAATTCGGCCCACAATGATGATTTTTTTTTTGGATTTTGAAATTTTTTAATTTTTTATTTTAATGCCTGTAAATTAAAATAAAGTTAAAATCTCTTAAAAAAATAAAATGCAAAAAAAAGTTGAAAGAAAATGCAAAAAACTGAAAATAAAATGCATTCAGTTTGATGCTATCCTATTCCGACAAAACCGAAGATATGAGGTTTTCATGCATGCAACCTAACCTATTGGACCTACCAAACAAGCACAATCTGGATAAGTTAAGTGCTGGTTCCTAGGGTTTTGAATGAGGTTTTTAGATTTAAACATTCGCATGAAGCAACCAAGATAACTTGCATAAACTCCATCTACAAGCCTAAAATTTGAAAAGGGGAAAAATAAACATTTAATCTTGCATGCAGAAAATGACTCCTCCTTTCTTGTCCATAAGATGTAACTCTCTGAAATTTTTTGTATTAAAAATTTGTCATTTTACAATAACAAAAATTTTTGGTTTTCCCAAACCAGTCCATGGAAGAAAACAACTCAAACAGGTCCAGAATGGCCTCTCGCCTCGCCCCACTCGCGCACTGTTTCCAACCTAGTCCAATGTGAAAGGAAAATATCCAAAAAAAGTGGAAGAAAAACACTCCAAAAGTAGGTCCAGAATGGCCTCTCTCACCTTCAGCTCTGCAACTCTGCTTCGCAGCGGTTTCCCCCCTCTACATTTCCTTTTTTTTCTTTTAAAGTTTCAAGTGTGACTCTTTGTTTCCATTTTGTGGCTCTTCATTTCATTTCCCAAAGCCTTTCGTTTCGCCTTCCCATGCCTCTGCATTGTTTCGGCTCTTTGTTTGAAACTGAAGTGTTTTTTTCCTTTCGACTCTTGGTTTTCATGTGCCCCGCGGTTGTGTTGATCTATCGCTGATTGTAATCATTCGCCTAGAATGTTACACCATAAAATTTGGTGCCACATGTTCAGTGCTACTACTGTAGACTCTATCCACCTTGTCATCCAATGGTGACGTTTGATATATCCACTTGATGAGTTCACTCTGTAACGGCCCCTATAACCACTATATTGACTTCTGTTCACAGTTGCACTTCTCATTTTAGCTACCTGTCTGCCCCTTTTGAGTCGCAAAAAAGCAACATGTCATGAAATCACGACATTTCTATGCCCGCAGCTTTGTTCTTCTTCTTACATTGCGAAAATGCGACATGTCGCGATATCGCAACACTTCTTTCTTTTTTGGTCACAAGAACACAACATGTCGCGATATCGCGACACTTTTTCTCTTTTGGTCGCGAGAATGCAACATGTCGCGATATCGTGACACTTTTTCCCTTTTGGTCGTGAGAATGCAACATGTCGCGATATCACGACACTTTTTCCCTTTTGGTCGCGAGACTGCAACATGTCGCGATATCACGACACTTTTTCCCTTTTGGTCGCGAGAATGCAACATGTCGCGATATCGCAACACTTTTTCATTCTTACTCTTTCTCCTTGCTTTTTGTCGCGAAAATGCAACATGTCGCGATATCGTGACACTTTTTCCTTCATGCTCTATTTTGTTGCTCTTAGCCATGAAAACGCAACATGTCGCGATATCGCGACACTTTTTTCTTCATGTTGTATTTTGTTTTTCCTTTGATCTTTAGCATATGGGCCGCTTCGGTCTTCTTGGAAAACATGCAAAAGGTGGGTCCCCAATTTTGGGGTGTGTTGTGGAGCAGCATCAGCACATATCCAAAGAATGCCAATAGATCAAAAATACATGAAACATCAGAATCGCTAAGCATCAGCTCGGTGTGTGCAGTGCTTCATTCCCTATCATTTGAAACTCGTTCAGCTTTCCATTGTCAGTTTTACCTGAATGCATATGCAAAGCTACGAATGATTTGTGCAGGATTTATTGTATGACCACTATGCTAAAGATATAACAACCATGCTTTTCAGAGGCTCAAACTTTCAAATACCATGAACAATCATTGAAAAACTATCAAACCCTCTTAGGACCAAATATGAGTATACTGAATTAATTTACTAGATCCCAAAGTTGGTTATGTGTCACTACCATCTTGAACCCATGTGTAAGTGTAAGTGTAATCAGAGCTTTGGGGAATAGGATTCCCAACCTAAGCGATATGGGAATTTAACCCTATCCTTACTACTCTGATCTGGAGTTCATTACTTCATCTTTGAACAAAATGATTAAACCTGTTATGGATGAAATTGTCAGGCTAGCCTGTCCGTTTGAGCAGTCAATGGTCTTGCTTTTAGACAAGACATGTTTCCATGCATGAGCATACTCCACTGCTAGTCAGGCGTCTATAGCCCTGGTGGAGATTAACCCCATAATCCATGATTTGGCTTCATTTTTTATTTCTTGGACCTTGGGTATGACTACCCATCCTTGCAAGGGACATGTAGTACGATCCTTCCAATCCAATATTAATGATGAAATATTTGCCTTGGAATTTCATGTTATAGAAGCTTTGGGAAATCGAATTCTCAACCTAAGCGAGATGAGAATTAAACCCTATCCTTACTACTCCATGAAGGTCAAATTAGAGCTTTGGGGAGTTGGATCCTCAACCTAAGTTCGATGAGGATTTAACCCTATCCTTACTACTCCGATTTTAGGCTTTAAGCTCTATGGGAGTGGAAAAAACCACTATTTTAAGGATTATGTTGCATGATAGGACAGACACGAAATACTCCTTTCGCCTCACCTTTTCTTCCAAGTATGGTTTTGACCATTTTGTTCAAGATTCTCTTTAATATGTGTATAACGTGCTTGGTTCAAGATAGTTCGGGCATCAGTTCCCAAATTTAGGATCCTTTTAATATATGTTATGTAATAACCCTAAGAGGATTTGACACCTTTTTAATGATTGTACTTGAAAATTTAATGCAACTGAGCTGAGATGTATATGCAATGTGGAACGTAACATGAGATATGAATGAATGCATTGTTCCTTTTGAAATGCAGATGGAGTATATCTCCTACTTTGCCATAATTTGTAAAACTGACAACTTCGTGCATCACAAGTTCCAAACGATATTTTTTACTGCGTTTGCGTTACTTGTGGAGCTTTCTGCAATACAATTCCGATGTTTCATATTCTCCTAGTCTTAGTCAACATTCATAAGGACATAAGCTGACATCTCGATTTTTTTTTTTTGAATTTTTTTTTTCAAACCAAACCAAACATTTCCAAAGGACCAACACACAAAACTTAAAGCCAAACCCAAAATGCAATCCCAAAAACGAAACTTGACAACACAAACAAAAACCCAAAAACCAAAAGGTACATACAAATGTACAATATAATACAAGATGGTGCCAAGCTTGACCTATCACTTCCCTAGATCCCAAACATGATTAGAACACTTCAACAAACATATAACGTGATACGCAGGCCAAATTTTGTATGAACCCAAAAAAAACCAGATTAGACCGCACCATGCAACAACTTTTAACTTACCTCGCTCACCCCACCAATTAGATTTAGTTCCATTAGTGCTCCCATAGGTGAGCATCGAATTACTAAAATGATTAGACAACAAATGATATTCAATTTTATCTTGTCTATTCTCTAAAACTTCCATTTCAAAACTCAATTCTTGATTTAGAATTAGGCTATCTTTTTCCAATATGCAATTTTGTAAACATGAGCCTATTTCTACAAATTTCAAAGCCAATTCATTATTCATGTTTTTAGGCCAATCAAACTTATGCAACAATTTACAAGTATCTAGGATGTTTACTAAATGAGAATCATTACAAGTTTTTATCCTAGATTCCTTTATTAATTGTTGATGAATTTGATTTAGCAATTTAAGTACATCAACTTCTTTTTCATTCATCAAAGCCATTTTATCAAAGGTGTGATTAGAAATCATACCTTCTTTTTCATTCACCTTTAATGACATTTCACCATAAACATCATTCAAATGCAAATTTTCACCAAAATCTTGGATGCTTGAACACAAAAGTTTAGATTCTACCTTTTGCACATTTTTATTTACCAAAACTTGGTGAGAAATCACAATTTCTTCCTTGATTACCTGTTCATCAAACATACCAATATATGGCACCCAATTGAAAACATGTCCATATTTTTCAACCCTCAAATATTGTTGGTCAAAATGTAGGTTAAGTAACTCATCTTGATGATCACTTATTTGAGTTTCTTCCTTTTGGCCAGGCAACCTAGCCGCCTCTAAAAATGAAAGGCTAGACTTGGACTTCCTTAAATCCTCCACTATGTCATAAGTTGACTTCTCAGGCTTCAATGTTTTTTGCATGTCCTTAGACGTTTCTCTTCCAGGTGGAGGAGGGGGATTATTATCCGCCTTAGTATCAGGAGGAAGGATAGAGTTGTTTGGTGGATTTGAGGATGTTTTAGGGGTTTTGAACTTACTCCTCAAATGGTATCTATGGTTCCCCTTTCTAAACTCTCTAAAAGCTTGCGCTTCCTGTTCCAAGATTTCATCCTCTTCTTCCTCATTCTCACTTTCTTGACAATATAGAGTTTCCACCACCAAAATGTCGTCATCTCCTTGTTGATGTTGGGTGGACCCTCATTTGGCACAAGTTCCAAATCTCTCTTGGAGACAATGGGTATACCTAGCGATTTTGGGACAATTCCTTTCATTGTGCTCCTTTGTATTATGCAATCTACACCCCTTTTCCCACGTAAAATTGGAAATATTAAGAATGGAACTAGAGTGACTTGGTCCTGCAAAAGTATCTATCTGATTAGCAATAGGGGAAGGCACACCCCCATTGTTTGGCTTCGTATTCCAATGTCTCCCTCTATTGTTTAAATTTCGATTTGGGTGAGGGGCATGGGATTCATACTTCTATTTTTGAACCAAATCATTACTCAATTTGTGAACTATCTTTTTGAGCTCTTCAACCTCTGAATAAATCTCTTTTGGTTGAGCTATGTTATTGCTAGTTCCAGTAGGGTTTGCATAATTGGTGAGATCTTGACTTAACATTTGAGTTGGATTTTGAGCGACTTGATTTGCGTATGGATTCACACTTTGAATCGAAATTGGATTGGGGAAAGGAACTATAGCCTGAGAATTAACCGGACTAGCTCCTTGCATAGTCTATTGACTATTTTGCAAAAATGAAGGAATGGGGGGAATGGATATGATTGGTTGAATTGGAATGGGTGTGTAAGCGGGTATTGATGAATATGGTTGTTGATAAGGCAAAGCATTCATGCCTGGCATTTGTGGTGCCATGATCTGATTCATCATAGGAGCTTGACCATATGGACCATATTGTCCTACCATAGGCATATGGGGAAACCCATAACCCTGTGGTGTCATTTGTTGTTCAATGGTCATAGCTTCATTGTAGGCTAGAGTGAGCATGGTAACTTGAGGATTTCACCTTGCAAACATTGTCGTCATAGGATCCAATGCCCCAAAATATATTTGCAAAGCTACCGCAGGATCAATGGCAAAATGTCGAATTGCTCTATTATAGCACTTCTGAAATCTCCGATTAAAAGTTTGAATTGGCTCACCCTGGCCTCTTTTGCATGTAATGAACTGATTGTAGATGATTGTGGGATCTAATGGTGACCTGAATTGGTTGACAAAAGCATTCTCCATTTGCGTCCATGACGTAATGGAACCAGTAGGTAAGCAAATATACCGTTCGTAGGCCACTTGGTCTAGGCTCATGGTGAAGAGTCTACAAGACACATCTTCATGTTGGACTTGCAATCTTATCAAAATGTCCCTATAGGCCTGAATATGTTCTTCTACGGTCCTTGGGCCATCCGGTCTGTATTTGGGCAAAAATATCTCTATGTTCTTAGGGATCTCATGAATGTCCCCTGCAATATTCAAGGGAATATTATGGGCTCCGTACCAAGGAACTGGTGGAGGTTGGGCCATTTGATTCAAAATCGATGAGGATAACCCTACAAGAACCGTGGAAAACTCTCAATACCTCAAAGAAAACCTGCGACACAACGAAAATCTTGCAGTTATAGCCATTAATGAGATTCAAAGAATAACTTCAAAATCAAATCCAAAACACATTATTCCTGTATGAACAATCAAAAAGTGTTAGAACAATGCATAGCATACATGAATTGCTTAACGTAAAGTAAACCAGTTCATGCCCTCCTTCTAGCGCCAATCTATTGAGTGGTATTTTCACCCAATTGTGAAAGTACGCTCTCCTTTAGGATTTGGGTTCCAAATCCCCTCTTGCAAAGAAGTTAAACAAACAACTTCTCCAAGGTCTCCGCTATATTAGCATTTGCATATGTGTATTAGTAATCTCAAATAAAGATATTCAATTTAAATGCTTTGGAACACCTTAGTGATTTCAAATAACTGTAAACAAGGGGCAATGTTGGTTTATTTTACCATGAAACTTTAATGATTGTTCATTGAACCAAAATAAAGCAAATGTGAGTTGGCCCTCATATGACCACGATGTAGCTTCAAAATGGAAATTTGTGAAAATGCCGTAAAACATAACTCCTTCAATGAAATTGGAATTTTCATGAAGGGAATGTCATCATAGGCTTATGAATGAAACATGAAACAAAAAAAATGAAATTCGGCCCGCAATGATGAAATTGTTTTTGGATTTTGAAATTTTTTAATTTTTTATTTTAATGCCTATAAATTAAAATAAAGTTAAAATTTCTTAAACAAAAAATAAAATGCAGAAAAAAAAGTTGAAAGAAAATGCAAAAAACTAAAAATAAAATGCATTCAGTTTGATGCTATCCTATTTCGACAAAACCGAAGATATGAGGTTTTCATGCATGCGACCTAACCTATTGGACCTGCCAAACAAGCACAATCCGGATAAGTTAAGTGTTGGTTCCTAGGGTTTTGAATGAGGTTTTCAGATTTAAACATTCACATGAAACAACCAAGATAACTTGCATAAACTCCATCTACAAGCCTAAAATCTGAAAAGGGGAAAAATAGACATTTAATCTTGCATGCAGAAAATGACTCCTCCTTTCTTGTCCATAAGATGCAACTCTCTAAAATTTTCTGTATTAAAAATTTATCATTTTACAATAACAAAAATTTCTAGTTTTCCCAAACCAGTCCATGGAAGAAAACAACTCAAACAGGTCCAGAATGGCCCTCTCGCCCTCAGCTCTGCAACTCTGCTTGCAGCAGTTTCCAACCTAGTCCAATATGAAAGGAAAATATCCAGAAAAAGTGGAAGAAAAACACTCCAAAAGTAGGTCCAGAATGGCCTCTCTCGCCTTCAGCTCTGCAACTCTACTCGCAGCGGTTTCCCCCCCTCTGCATTTCCTTTTTTTTCTTTTAAAGTTTTAGGTGTGACTCTCTGTTTCCATTTTGTGGTTCTTTGTTTCATTTCCCAAAGCCTTTTGTTTCGCCTTCCCATGCCTCTATGTTGTTTCGGCTCTTTGTTTGAAACTGAAGCATTTTTTTCCTTTTCGACTCTTGGTTTTCATGTGCCCTGCAGTTGTGCTGATCTGTCGCTGACTGTAATCGTTCGCCTGGAACGTTACACCATAAACCTTGGTGCCACGTGTTCAGTGCTTCTACTGTAGACTTTGTCCGCCTTGTCAGCCAATGGTGACGTTTGGTATATCCACTCGATGATTTCACTCTGTAACAGCCCCTGTAACCATCGTATTGACTTCTGTTCACAATCGCACTTCTCATTTCAGCTACCTGCCTGCCCCTTTTGAGTCGTGAAAAAGCAACATGTCATGAAATCATGATATTTCTATGTCCACAGCTTTGTTCTTCTTCTTGCATCGTGAAAATGTGACATGTCACGATATCGCGACACTTCTATGTCTTTGTCTGCGAGAATGCAACATGTCACGATATCGCAACACTTTTTCTTTTTTGGTCGCGAGAACGCAACATGTCGCGATATCGCAACACTTTTTCTCTTTTGGTCGCGAGAATGCAACATGTCACGATATCACGACACTTTTTCCCTTTTGGTCGCGAGAATGCAACATGTTGCGATATCGTGACACTTTTTCTCTTTTGGTCGCGAGAACGCAACATGTTGCGATATCGCGACACTTTTTCTCTTTTGGTCGTGAGAATGCAACATGTCGCGATATCGCGACACTTTTTCCTTCATGCTCTATTTTTTTGCTCTTAGCCGTGAAAATGCAACATGTCGTGATATCGCGACACTTTTTTCTTCATGCTATATTTTGTTTTTCCTTTGATCTTTAGCATATGGGCCACTTCGGTCTTCTTGGAAAACATGCAAAAGGTGGGTCCCCAATTTTGGGGTGCGTTGTGGAGCAGCCACAACAGTACGACTTTGATGAATTTGTAGTTTTTGATAGATTTACTTGTGATAACTCTTGGCAAATAGTTTTATGAGCTCAGAAGGTGAGAGAGTAAAAGAAATATCATGAATGACCACTCTCCAACGAGAAACAAAATTAGTAATGGGATCATCATCAAACTAGTGTAAAACATAGACATCTGATAATGTAGTCTTTGGTTTTGATATTGATTGAAAAATGCTCAAGAAAGAGATTGGCCAATTATTAAAATGTGAATAAGCTATGGCAAGGTAGATGATTGTACCAATATAATGCTTGTCCCCCAAGAGAAAGTGCAAATGTGCGAAGCATAAGGGGATCACTATCATGAACTGGTAACAATAAAAATGATAATTGTTAAGGTGCTCTTTGGGATCTTCCTTACTTTTGAATTTTTCAAATTTAGGAATGTCAAACCAGTAAGGATAAGGATGTATGGGAACATACGGGTGAATTGGTTCATTGCACAACTCATCATATGTGGGTTTTTGAGGCCCATAACCAGTTGTGCGTAAATCTAAGGTACGGATCTGCTCCTGCATAGCTTAAAATTCACTAGAGAGTACCATGGTGGTAATTAGTAAATCTGAAAATGGAGGTGAAGATAAAAATAGATGTAGTGGTTATGATGGTGCCTATGAATAACCCAAATATGGTGTATTACAACTGTTGTTCCTCCCATTGATTGTAGTAAGCAGTCTATTGTGGATCAGGCACCAACATAGCTTGATATTGTGGGAAAGGAACCTGAGATGAATGTGGTAAAATATATGAATATTGGGCTACGAGCAACGGTTGTTGCTAATCATAATACCTAGAAATCTATTGGTTAGGCATTGGTTCCTGTTGTTGCTGCATATATTAGAAATTCAGTTGTGTTTGAGTAGTAGTTGTAAAGGACCATGTGGACGATGAGGTGAAGAAAGCGGGTGGTGTAGAAAATGGGGGTGGAAGAGATGAGGGTGTGGTGAAAGAGAACTGGTTTCAAATGTGGGGTAGCAATGGATGAGAACTGGGGTGGTACAAAGGGAATGGCAAGCAAGGATTTAGGTTGGACCGAATAGCAAGGTGGATTAGCTAGATAGGATGGATTCGATAGTGGGGATCGAAAGGAAGGTGGTGGGGGTAAGCAAAATGATGACGAAGGTGCTAATGGGGGTCCATATGATGAAAATGATGGATAGCTAGTAGGGGTATGGGTGGTGAACTATGGAGTGAATGGAGGTGGTTGTGGAGAAGGGGTGACCTGTTGTTGTTGAAATTGCTATGAAGGATGAGATGAATGTTGTGACGGTATCTAGAAGTATTGAGGTGGATATTGAGAATGCAAAGGTGGAAATTATGATGATGGTTGGGATGGGGGTTGGGAGCTCAATGAAGCCTACTGTGAAGATGGGATTTGAGATGAGGATGTGGTAGGAGGTGGCATGGAAGAAGGAAGTGTGGAAATCATACCTATGGTCTGAATAGTACTAATGACATCGGACATGATTTAGAAAATGATGACATTATAGTCATCCCCAAAAAGTGGATGAGATGAATGCTCTAGAAATGGATGGGTGGTATATGGTGAAGGAGGTGGAGTGAACTCATCAGTAATAATAACGAGCATAGGATGACTAGGAGGGGTGTAGATGACATGCTAGCAGTAAGTGGATGAGGGATTAGGAGAGGAGAGATCATTTAGAGGATAGGTATCCTCAAAGGTCTCGTCTAAGGTATGATATGGAGTGGAAGATGTGACATGAAACATAGGAATAGCACTAGGGACCGAGGATCCTATCAACAGATCAGGTTGAAAAATGAAAGCAACCTCCTCAGACTTAGAAGGTAGATCGGTGGTCTGAGAAGGAGATGTACCTACAATCATGATAATCTGTTGAGCAACCTCTATGGCACGATGAAGGGCTTCACACGTCTGACTACGCGTAACTGGTATGGTGATGTGTGCAGTAGTTTAGGAACATCCAAAAAATATGAAATCTGGACTTTAAGAATGTTTGTGGCTAACTCTGAAACTTTCTACTCCAAAAAAACATATTTGCACGGGGGGTGCGAACCTCTCCTAGAATTGGAGATTCACACGGGGTCATGCAAACCTCATAAAATAGGAACATATTATATGTAAGGGCTATGTAGGGTGTCTGTGCTGTGTAGAAGATCTGTGACCTAAAAAGTAGGTTCGCATGGGGGGTGTGAATATCTTCTATAATCGAGCGTTCACACAGGGTCGTGCGAACCTCGAGAAATAGGGATAGAGGATGGATTTCTGCTATGGAGATCCTCTGTGTTCTATGTAGAATTGTTCTGTGCAGTTTTATAGCCTAGAAGCTAGGTTTACACGGGGGTGCAAATGTATCTGAATGCAAGAAATTCACACGAGGGGGTGCAGACTACCTAAAAGAAAATTGTGCAGTATTTTTCATGAAAATGTAACTGTAAAACAACTAATCAATGAGTTATAGCAATTTTAGTATGTTGTTGTAACCACCTTTCAGAGACTCTAAAACAACCCTCCAAAAGCCTATTTTATTATATGCCTAAATTGTTTGCGAGGATGAGATACTACTAATGTATCTGTGGATGCAAGAGACATGTATTATTAGCGGGGCAATATAAAGGAAGGAGGTCTCCTCAATCGGAAAATGTATTATTATAGTGTAAGGTAAGTCAAGGGAAATGATGAGCGATGGTGTATTCGCTAGTTGATAGGGACAAATAACCCTATAGGCAATGCATTCACCAACGGTCCATGTAGATGCATATCATGTAGTTGCATTTGTAGGAATATTTGATGTTTGTCAAATTGTGAATTTATGGTGTTGGTTGGCAATAAAAATGCTTAAATGCATGGGAGCCATAGTTTTGAGTAATGGGTTAAATGTAGTGTAATGATGTGGTTAATATTGTTCTAAGAACTAAAAGGGGAATGTACTTATTCTTTTGGGAAATTCATTTATATGTGAGTTTATATATATGTATATATCTCTATATTAATATAAATACATGGGTGTATTAAAACAAATAATGTTTGTTTGCTTTATAATAAAACAATTAAAATATTATAAATAAAATATATTAAGAGTTATTAGAATTTAATAAATAATGTAGGGAAAAGACATTGCTTGGTATAGTTTTAAAGAAGCAATTGGAAATAGTCGACAATGGTGTGGGAAAAATTATTATTGAATCTAGTTTTTCTGAGCGTGGAGGAAAGTGGTATCCACATGGCATAATTAAAAGGAGGAATCTTAAAACTAATGGGGAGTGCTAGCTAAAAATGTGGATCTAACATTTCGATTAGAGGAGGAAGACGACGTTGGGAGAAGGGGGTGATAGTTTGCATGTTTGGAGGAGCGCGACAAGAGGAAGAAGGAGAGAAGGGCTTCAGAAGCAAGGAGGGAAACTAGTAGTTTTTCCAGTAAGTCTATTCTGCATTAATGTATGCTTAATTATTGTTTTGGAAATAAAAGAACAAAGGGACTATCACTGCACTATATGTTCTGCTCTGTGATTGACACTGCGCTATATGTTCTGCTTTGTGATTGCCACTGCACTATATAATTTGTTCTTTGAGTTAATACTTAGTCTGATAAATGTTTTGCGAACAGTGGATGAAACGAATCTTTTTGGGCAAACGTGGGAAATATTAGAAAATTGAAATAGGATTGTTGATAAGTTTAAGTTAAATAATTATTTAATGATGCCTGTGTTAAAGAAATATTGTTGTGAAATAAATATATATATATATATATATATATATATATATATATATATATATATATATATATATATATATATATATATAGATGAATGATTTTGGAGTGGAATGTGAAAATTGGAATGTATAAAAACGTCGTTGAGACTCGTATGCTGTGTTGGAAAGAATGGGAAATATTGCATGTTGTTTGGATGTCTTAAAATGTATTGCATACCATGCTGGGAATGTTTTAATTGTGTGCATGGTAGATATAGCTGCATTGCAATATAGTCTGACCGCTCTAACCCTTGGAAAGTCACCGGTAGTCCGCATCACAAAATTGGAAACTTGAAGAGCGCAACTAGATTAATACTTGTGCTATTAATGGATGAATTACCTTGCTCAAGTGTCTAGAACTATGGAAATAAATTATTACAAATTGCTCATTCTTGTGAAATGTATTCAGTAGAGCACTGAAATTAGAACTATTTGTAGAACAAACCAGATATTGAAATTATGTATTTGTAAATCTAGTATACAAAGACTCTGAAGATTTGCATGGCAGAGTTTTGGGAACCGGTGAGCACTTTGAAGATTTGCATGGTAGAGTTTTGTGTACCTTTTTATTTCATGAAACTGTTTCAGTCATCTACCTTTGAAAATGTTAAGAAACAAACATGTGCCCAGGAAAAATATGAGTTTTACATCCATATGCTGTCTTACATGAAATGTTGTTTGATGTGAAAGAATGGTTGTGGTTATTTATTTATAAGTTATTGTTAGCGTACTATTTCCTATTTTGTTTTATTGCACGCATTTGTTATTCCTGTTGTAACAAATGCTATTGTTGCTACACTGTTACAACGTAACAGTTCAGTTACGCCGGATGTTCTATTCCCGGCACTGTAACATATTA
Source organism: Wollemia nobilis (assembly GCA_028583015.1). Taxonomy (NCBI): domain Eukaryota; kingdom Viridiplantae; phylum Streptophyta; class Pinopsida; order Araucariales; family Araucariaceae; genus Wollemia; species Wollemia nobilis. The sequence goes on from JAQPPZ010014708.1 coordinate 85,587, forward strand.
TTTAAACTCTGATGAATAATACAATAGCTAGTTCCGAATTATTACATGGCATCAGAGCCACTCGGAAATTCTGGGCGAGAAGATTGCAGGGAGCGGTGAAAGGTGGCTGTGTTGCGACGGGATTATTTTTTTTTCTTCACGCCATTGCGTGATTTAAAAAAAAAAAAAAAACACCCGCGGACGCGTAGGTCGCTGGAAGCTCCTTGGCGGTCCGTGGCCGCAGAAGCGCAGGAAGGGGACGTCCGCGCAGGAGGCGCGGCAATCGCTCCCCCCCGCCCGAAGAGGACGCTACAGGCCCGCGCGACAGCAACTGTCGCATTACGCGACAGTGCGCGCAGGGCCGTGCGACAGCGCGCACTCCCGCGACGGGCCGCGGTCGCGCCAGGCGACAGGCCGGCGCGAGAGGAGGGACCCCACCCGCGCGGGATTTTTAAATCCCCGCCCGCGCGGGAATTGGAGGGGGTATAAACCCCCCCCCCGCGCCTTGCGACGGCCGACGAGAGGGGAGAACCCCCCCCCGCGCGCGGGATTTTTTAAATCCCGCGACGGGCCGCGGTCGCGCCAGGCGAGAGGTCGGCGCGAGAGGAGGGACCCCCCCGCGCGGGATTTTTAAATCCCCGCCCGCGCGGGAATTGAAGGGGGTATAAACCCCCCCGCGCCATTTGCGCGTAGCGGCGCGCCCCCCCAACCCTCCCGAAAAAAAACGGCCCCCCACCCGGCGCACAGCGCGACCGCGCGCGGCCGGAAAGAAAAAAAAAAAACACGAGCCACCCCCTTCCCGTTAAAAAAAAAAAAAAAAAAAAAGTTGGTCCGTGGAAGAATTTTTTTTGCAATGGCAGAGAGGAGCGGTGTTTCGCCTCGGCAGAGAGGAGCGCCAGCACTGCAGAGGCCGAGGAGGAGGAGGATTCGGGTTGATAAGGGAGGAGGTCTACTGATCTTTTCGGATCAGCCCGCCGGCTCACGTGGTCGTGAGCCGTGCGGTAAGGCTCGTGGAGCCCACAGTGCCGGGGGTTCGAATCCCGCCGACTCCCCCAAGGTATAATTTTTTTTGTCAAAGTCATTTTTTTATTATTATTATTTTTAATTAAAATTTTTAATTTTAATTTTTTTTTAATATAGTTTTTAAACTTTAATAAATTAAATTTAATTTTAATTTATTTTTTCTAAAGTTTAAAACTATAGAAATTAAAATTATTTATTTTAATTTTAAAATTGATAATAATTATAAAAATGCTTTGTTAAAGAAAGCCTTTTAAGGGGGGATTTTTTTTCAAAAAAATCAAAGGGGGATTGAGAGTAATTTTTATGAAAAATAGCAATTTGGCATTGTAAAAGGTGCATTTTCGGCTGTGACCGACACCTTGTGGGTTATTCTAGTGGGCATTTTTTTTGTTGTATGTTGCATATTTCATTTTTGCACTATAACATTAAAAATTAAAATCAAACACTCCCTAAAGTCCCCGGAATATAAAACCCATCTGTGCAATTTATTTGCACCGCAATGCTCGGTATTTGCGATACCTCCGCCAGCACTTACGTGTAAAGCCGTCGTGATTTGGCTACCGTATCCGCCGCCTAATATAGCCGCTATAACGACGTCCGAGCTTGTTCTCTATAAATCGTCTGGGAGGAATAAGTACGCCATTTTTGCATTTTTTACTCCATCCACTACCCTTTATCGCACTTGTGTTTAGGCGTAAATCCTGACGAAGTATTCTTCATAGTGTTTAGGGGAAGTTACGCCCCACGCATGAGAAGAATCTTCTATGGTAGGTGCCATCAACAAGGCGATTCCCTTTCAGTACCGCTTATGTTCCACGTATCGTATGATCTCTAAAATTCACCTATAGTCTCCCTCACGTAAGGGCGGGTGATTTTTTGTTGATCTTTCTAAATACCTATAGTTTCCCTCACGTAAGGGCGGGTATTTTGTACGGTATATTGGCCTAGCAAAAGGTATATCGAAAGGGGGACCAATTTGGTGATATAAGGAACCTTCACTATGGCCGCCGTTGCAAAATTGATGACCGATCCGCATCGGCTATTGAAAGGTCCAAATTATACACCATGGAAACATAAGATGAAGGCTATTCTCCAAATGGAAGATTTGTGGGATATTGTTACAGGAGTAGCAACAAGGCCTTCACCAACAAGCAGAGATCCACAGGTCCTTCAAGCAGATCAGATTGCTTTTGACAAGAAAGACAATAGAGCAAAGGTGCTCATTTTGTTTGCTGTTTCAGATGAAGTGCAACCTCATATAGCTGATAAAGCAAGTGGTAAAGAGGCATGGGATGCCCTTAGAACCATCTATGAGGGGAAGAATGAATCCACCATTCTTCATCTTCAACAACAACTTCATAACCTGAGTTTGAGACAGGTGAAACAGCTTGAACTCTTTCATGCAGAGTGTCCGAGTTGAAAGAGAAATTGAGTTCTCTAGGAGATACTGTGGATGAAAAGCTTCTCATTTCACTTGTGATGAGAGCTTTACCTTCTTCATTTGACATGTTGATAACCTCCATCCAGGTGTCCCAACGACAAATTACCTACATCGAGTTGGTCAATCTGCTTCAACAACAGGAGGCACGCCAACTTCACAAGGATGATTCTTCCAATACAGCCCTATACACCAACAGCCAGGGTTCTAGGAAGAAAGGTAATGGGCAAAAAGGAGGCAACTTTCATAAAGGAGGAAATTCTCAACAGGATACGAAAGGAAAAGGCAAGCAACCTCAATAGAAGAAGAGGTGGTGCAAGATCTGTGAGAAAGACAACCATGACACCAACAAGTGTTGGCATAAGAACAAGCAAAAAGGCCAAAACAAACCACAAAATAAGAACAAGCAACCCCAGTGAATGCTGATGTTGAAGAATCCGACTTGGATTGTGAGTGGGTATACAAGGTGCTCATGACTACCACAGCATTCCACTCGTAGGGATCCTATTTGGTATGTCGATTCTGGAGCTAGTAAACATATGACTCGGCGATAGATCGTGGTTTGAATCATTTGTGGCCAAGGAGGGCAAACCCCGTCACCATTGCCGATGATAAAACCTACAGTGGTTCAGTGGAGAGGGTACAGCTTCAATCACTCTTCCCGATGGCAAGTGTCGATTGACAAGGTCCTCTATGTTCCGGGATTGGCCAACAATTTGTTGTCGTGACACAAATCCCGGACGTAAATATGGTTGTCAACTTTCGTGTTGAGAATGGAAAGAAGTGTTGTACAATTACCGTGAAGGGTAAGCAGATTGCAACGGCTTCATATAAGCATGGCTTATTTGCACTAGATGCTATCTCTACTCCACATGTTGCCATGACTGCCTCTACCAAGGAGGCAACTTCCCTATGGCACAAGAGATATGGGCATCTTAGTTCTGCTACTTACTTGAGCTCAGCAAGTATGAGATGGTAAAGGGTCTTCCTTCCCTTTCGCCACATTGCCAGCAGTGCTCGACCGCTGGCAGAAAGCAAGATAGAGTACCATTTGAGAAGAGCTCTACAAGAGCACGAAAACCTCTCGGAGCTAATTCACACCGATCTATGCGGTCCTTTCACACCCAACAAGTTGTGGAGGGAAGAGGTACTTTCAGCTATTCGTAGATGACTACTCACGAAAGATGTGGGTTTTCTTTCTCAAACCGAAATCAAGCTTTCGCATTCTTCCAACAGCTCAAGAAATCCGCTGAGAAGGAGTCGTGGGCTTCTATTAAAACCCTCCGCTCGTATCGAGGGGGAGAGTTTACCTCTAATGAATTTTCTGCATTCCTAGATAAACATGGGATCAAGAGACAGTTAAAAACTGCCTATACTCCTCAACAGAATGGAGTTGCTGAGAGAAGGAACCGTTCTATCATGGAAATGGTTCGTTGTATGCTCACAGTTGCAACTCTTGGGCAACAATATTGGGCAGAAGCCGTCACCACCGCAGTTGTATCTTTTGAATAGGGCACCCACAAAGGCCCTAAAAGGAATGACTCCACAGAAGCATGGAGTGGTCGAAAACCCTCCATATCTCATCTACGTATTTTCGGGTGTCAAGCTTTCATGCACATACCGAAAGAAAAAAGGAAGAAGCTAGATGAGAAAACACCGAGATGTATTTTTCTTGGATATTCTCGAGCACTCTAAAGGATATCGGTTGATAGATCCTTTGACCAAGAAAATTCATATCAGCAGAGATGTTGTCTTTGATGAAGCTTTCACATCACAGAGCACATCTACAGTACACCAGGATATTGTGGAACCAAAGGAAGAGGAGATTCCTTCGTCAACACAGACAGGAGGTCCTTCTACATCTTCTTCACCACCACCGAAGCAGAATCCTAAATGGTGTACAAATACAATCAGAGATGCAAATTTATCCACTCCTCCCAATTTGAATTTGGATAGACCTCGTACACGCAATATGGCTCAACATGAAAGAGAAGCCAGAGAAACTGGTGAGGTTGATGATCTTTGTCAATCTTTTGAGGAACTTTCCGTGACTCCAAGTAGAGAAGTTGAGGATATGGATATTGATGATGACAGGGCATTCATGTCTACCATAGATAGTCTTGGACCCGCATCGCTGCAAGATGCTCTTAGTGAGCCTCATGGAAGGCCGCTATGGATACAGAGTATGAGTCTCCGATGAAGAATAAAACTTGGAAGCTTGTTGATCTTGCCGCATGGAAAGAAACCTATTGGCTGCAAATGGGTATACAAAGTCAAGTACAAGGCAGATGGAACAATTGATAAGCATAAGGCCCGCCTTGTTGCAAAGGGCTATGCTCAAAAGGAAGGCATCGACTATGAAGAAACTTTTGCACCTAACCGCTCGGATGACCACAATTCGGGTTATGTGTGCTATGGCAAGACAATATGGGTGGAAAGTTCACCAAATGGATGTCAAAAGTGCCTTTCTTAATGGTGATCTCCAAGAAGAAGTCTATATGACTCCACCTCAAGGATTTGAAGTGGAAGGCCAACAGCAGAAAGTTTGCAAATTGGTCAAATCCTTGTATGAGTCCGAAACAAGCTCCTCGAGCTTGGTATATAAAAATGGACAATCACCTAATGCAAGCATGGATTTAAGAGATGTCCGTCGATGCAAACCTCTATTTCAAGAAACAGTGGTTCTCGAGATAGTGTTGCTTGTACTCTATGTGGATGATCTGCTCATTACAGGGAGTTCGGAAGATTTGATCTCTACTGTCAAAAGAAACTTGTGCAAATCTTTTGAGATGACAGATCTTGGACTTCTCCATTACTGTCTTGGTCTGGAATTCAGCCAGAAGGAGCACACCATCAAAGTGTCTCGTAAAAAGTATGCCAAGACATTGCTCGATAAATATCGCATGACTGACTGCAAGCCAATGGCAACTCCTATGGAGAATGGACTTCAGCTTATCGCGATATGATGACTCACCCTAGGTAGATGGCACTCTCTATCGACAGTTGATTGGGAGTCTCATATATCTGACCAATACTAGGCCAGATCTCGTATTTGTCAGTAAACTATCTTTCGAGGTTCATGCAGGAGCCTAAGACTATTCATTGGAAAGCAGCAAAACGTGTTCTTCACTATGTCCGTGGTACTATAGAATATGGCCTAGAATACAAGAGGAACAACAAATTCTTCTTGCAAGGATACACGGACTCCGACTATGCCGGATCATTTGATGATCGCAAGTCAACTTCTGGATACATTTTTCATCTGGGATCCGGTCCTGCCTCTTGGCACGACAAGAAGCAACAGGTGGTTGCTATTTCTTCAACAGAGGCAGAATATCGCGCCGCACGTGAAGCCGTGGTGCGAAGTGATATGGTTACGTCGCATTCTCGACAAGTATGGGCCATCCATCAAAATCTCCAATACACTTGTTTTGCGACAATCGTGGTGTTCTCAACCTCGCCAAGAATCCAACCCATCATGAAAAAACAAAGCACATTGACACACAATGTCATTTCATTCGAGAGGAAGTTCCAAAGCACCGAATTCAGCTTCAAAGACATTCCCACCGATGCTCAAGTTGCAGTACATTTTCACTAAGGCACTTGGACGTGTCAAATTTGAATTGTTTCGCAGCTCACTTTGTATTGCAAAATAATGTAAGGGGATGTTAGTATAGCTATTAGTTATTACATTACCCAAATAATGTAATAAAGGGGGATGTTAGCGTACTATTTCCTATTTTGTTTTATTGCACGCATTTGTTATTCCTGTTGTAACAAATGCTATTGTTGCTACACTGTTACAACGTAACAGTTCAGTTACGCCGGATGTTCTATTCCCGGCACTGTAACATATTATTTAAACTCGATGAATAATACAATAGCTAGTT